>CM055073.1:33975469-34013317 GCA_029204045.2 Tillandsia leiboldiana | reverse complement strand
GGATTTTTCTGAGCACGTATACCAGAGGTGAAAAAATCCTCTCTTTTCGGCTCATTTGAAAAATCCAAAGCTGTATTTGTTAATGAATAAATATAGTTACCAACCTGTCATGTTGTTGCTGTAGTCACGTTCTCGCAGACAGCAGTTCGGGGACTGTGACAGCCAGAACTATCTGGGTGTGATTTGACTGTTCAGGTGTTTGTTGCTGTACCCTCTTTTTGCAGCTCGCTGGATTACTGGAACTCCCTTAAAATTAATTGTAGAACAATTGGGACAAACTATTGACAATTGATAAGACAATTGGGACAAAACTATATGACAATGATGAGAACAATTGGGACAAACTAAATTGATGAGAACTATTGGACTACTAACAGTACTACTAACAGACTACTAAAAAACTTGATGTGAGAACGCTGGGACGACTCTCCTAAAATTTAATATAACCCACAGATGATATGATGACTTATCTTGGGACACTGTGATTGAGACAAAGGCTATAATCTCGCAGCAAATGACTTTTATTCAGTAAATCAATCTTTTCAAATCTTTGACACTATTTTTACAACTTTTAAAATAAAGACAGTTGAGCTTCCCGGCAACATCAGGTAGGGCCACTATTTAGTCTACACTATCATTATTAAGACTTGACCTGTTTTATTGCTCTCTTTTGCTTTCAGTTGCTTGTCGCTCGAGTATGAGCAGGTTTGGGATAGTATAGCCAAGGTTATGTTAGATTATAAACTTGGGGGTGTTGCGGTGACCGCGACAGTAGGCGGTCGATCCAGATATTTATCCTTGCATCAGATTAGGGATGGTCTGGTCTATTTTGCATCAGCTGAGGATCGGTTATCCTATGTGGTTTTCCCCCCACTTGTTAAGTAACTATGGCATCAGATCGGGGTTTTCTTTAGTGGATAGTTTTTTCCCACTTTGATCATAGTCATGATCCATCCTGCTGTTTTAATGGCACTTCTGATACTTATTACTGAGATATTTACTCGTGTGGGTCGCCTCCCCTCGAGTGCCACTCCGAGTGTGTTAAGACAGACTTTGAGTCTTGAGATCCTATCCCCTATCGTGTTATGCGTTGACCAGCATACCCAATTTGGCAAACACTATTCCCTATCGGTGTCATGCGTTGCCCGCATACCCGATTTGGCAAACACTATCCCCATCGGTGTATGCATTGGCCAGCATACCCGATTTGGCAAGGCACAGCAGGCAGTACCATGACACAAAACAAGACTGTTTTTATTCAGGCAGGCATGTTTTGTATTGTTGCATACAGTCTTTCATGCTACATGACATTTAGAGGCATACTAGTGGTGGTTTCCCTTTATTCAGCAGTTCTGTTTACAGCTTTACCACTTATTCCTTTCTGGCCTCTAGTAGTCCTAGTGGGTGCGTCAAGTTGAGGTTTTTGCCCACTAGGGAGGCTACTAGTTTATCTGGTAGTTCTCACCCCCATTATTCTTTTCTGTTTCTTTCTTCTCCTTTATTTTTGCAGAGTCGTCTGCGGGAGCTGCTAGGCCATCGGCAGCTGATCGAGGTAAGGGGATCGCTGAATAGATAGATCTCCTGGGAGACTGAGAGATGTTAGATAGATGCTGCACCCTTTACTCAGACTGTGGTATTTCTTCTTTATTCTAGGTCTGGCTTCCGCCAGCTGGATGTACTATTTTGGTGAGCTGGGAGATTATTGTACTTATTACAGCTTTATTAGTAGTTCCAGTCTGAGATACTATGTGGTTCTTCCACTTCAACTCTGTATTATGCTCTTTTATTGTTACCAGCGCTTCGTGTACTCGGGAAATCCCATGTGCACGGCGGATCTGTTGGCGAGCCCGGGTTCCGGGGCGTGACAGATTAAGTTGGTATCAGAGCTTAGGGATTGGTCAGTTGGGACTTAGGAAACCCTAGGCTTTTGGTAGACCCTAGGATAATAGGGTACGAGAGACGTGATATTTGCGAAAGTCGTTGATTTATTGTTTGACTCTTCCAGTGAGAGAAGAGGGATCGATATGCCTAATTTCTGGTGAACCGTTATGTTGGCTGCAGACAACATAAAGTCACAGAAAATAGGGGAATGTCTTTGACTTTCGCTAGATTGGGTCGTGTGGAATTTTATTTTGCTGATTTGTGGCTTTTGGTGACAGTATGTCACCCCGTCGTCATTTTTCCGTCGGGGATATTTCTACCCCTTCTGAGAAGCCCGAGCAGGCGGTATCTGCTGAGCTGGGAGAACTACGGGCCTTGGTGACCCATTTGGTGGCAAGAAGCTTTCGACAGGACCAACGCCTGGAGCAGTTGCTGGCGTAGAGAGGTGACTTGGCGGTTGACGAAGGGGCCAGGACTTTCGAGCAGCGTCCAGACAAGGAACGCCCCGCCCCAGATAATGATGGACAGGCCAGGTTCAGGGAGACCACCACGACCCCTGCGGCCCCAGTCTACGGGCCGTGGGCGTCTTGATCGACGAGGACCTGGTAGATCGCAGAGGCCTCCGCAGCAGCAGTCTCGACAGTCTCGGGCGTCGGTCCGATGCATTTTCTGTAGGGGGCAGCATTCATCAAATACCTGTGGCTTGAGGGAGGGTCGATGCTTCCGATGTGGGCAGCCAGGCCACATCCGACCTACGTGCCCCTTTCAGGTTTTAGTAGCACCTTTTTTCAGCATTGGCCCCTACCGCATCCCAGCAGAGGTCACAGAGGCCTCAGCGGCATAGGCAGCAGCAACAGCAGGTAAGGCAGCCTCAGTCTATAGTTAGGTGCATTTTCTGCGAAGGTCAGCACACTTCAGGTGCTTGTGACTGAGGTTCGGCCGCTGTTTCAAGTGCGGACAGCCCGGGCACGTGCGAGTTACGTGTCCTTCAGGGGTAACGGTGGCACCTACTTCGGCATCTGTCCCTGCCACTTCCCAGCTACGACCGGGAGCTTCACCGACAGATCTTCAAGGAGATCAAGTTTCATCCCCCGCCCTTCTGGAGAGAGACAGCCGTTGTTGAGCAGTCAAGATGGCTTAGCGCAGGCAAGGGATTCTGCTATGGCTGATCGAGTGGAGGCAGGTATGATTTACTTTCTGGCATAAGGACTCGTACCTCGTTTTTATAGGGGCATCTCTTTATTTGTAGAGAATGTACATCATTGCATAGGGTTAGGAATAGGACTCTCACCTTGTGCACAGAAGGTGTAGATTCCCGACTGAACTCTGCACATGGAGGAGTGCTGTTAGCCCCACCCGATTTAGATCGAGTCCTGGATTATGCCAGTAGACCTATTGGACCTGAGTCAACTGAAGGACTTCGATGTGGTCCTAGGGTTGGACTGGTTGGCTCGGTATTTTGCGACTATTGATTGTGCCGCAAGGACCGTCACTTTTTGAAAGCCAGAAAATGTTGGTATATCGGGAATGTCAGAGCGCTTTCTTTGCCTCTATGATTTCGACTTCCCGAGCGAGGCTGATGATCCGTCGAGGATGTGTAGCCTTTTTGGCTAGTGTTGTTGAGGGGCCTACGGCGGCGCCGGAACTCGGGGATATCCCTATTGCCCGCGAGTTCCCGGATGTTTTCCCACCTGAGCTGTCTAGCATGCCGCCAGATAGGGAGATTGAGTTCGTGATTAACGTAGTTCCAGGAACTGCGCCAATCTCTAAGGCTCCATACCGGATGACACCGGCTGAGCTGCGAGAGCTTAAGGCGCAACTCCAGGATTTAATGGATAAGGATTTTATTAGGCCGAGTGTATCACCTTGGGGTGCGCCGGTGCTATTCGTAAAGAAGATGGGTCACTTCGACTATGTGTGGATTATAGAGAATTAAAGTGACCATCAAGAACTAGTACCCTTTGCCGCGCATCGATGATCTCTTTGATCAGCTGCAAGGGTCTTGCGTCTTCTCTAAGATAGATTTGCAGTCCGGTTACCACCAGTTGAAGGTGAAGGCCGTAGATATTCCGAAACGGCATTTTGATCACGGTATGGGCATTATGAATTTACAGTTATGCCTCTTGGGCTAACTAATGCCCCTGCCGCATTCATGGATTTAATGAACCGGATCTTCCGACTATACTTGGATCGATTCGTAGTAGTATTCATTGATGATATCTTGATTACTCCCGAAGTGATATTGAGCATGAGGAGCACTTAAAGGTTGTGCTGCAACTTCTGCGAGAAAAGAAG
Organism: Tillandsia leiboldiana; assembly: GCA_029204045.2. Classification (NCBI taxonomy): domain Eukaryota; kingdom Viridiplantae; phylum Streptophyta; class Magnoliopsida; order Poales; family Bromeliaceae; genus Tillandsia; species Tillandsia leiboldiana. The sequence goes on along the minus strand of CM055073.1, from coordinate 34,009,141 downwards.
TTGTATGCCAAGCTGGCAAAGTGCGAGTTTGGCTTCGGGAGGTAGTCTTCTTGGGCCATGTGATTTCTGCCGCAGGTGTGGCAGTGGACCCAGCAAAGATTGAGGCGGTTCGGGATTGGCCCCGACCAAACGACGGTTTCTGAGGTATGTAGCTTTATGGGTTTAGCTGGGTATTACCGTCGGTTTGTGGAAGGCTTTGCGAAGCTCTCCACACCCCTCACTCGCTTGACGCGTAAGGGAGTGAAGTTTATCGGGAGTGAGGATTGTCAAAAGAACTTTGAGGAGCTGAAAATAGATTAATGACCACTCCTATCCTTTCCCTCCCTGTTATGGGGAAAGGATACGTGATCTACAGCAATGTATCACACAGCGGACTTGGTTGTGTGTTGATGCAAGAAGGGAGGGTAATTGCTTACGCATCAAGGCAACTCAAGGATTATGAGAAGAATTACCCTACCCATGACTTGGAGCTTGCTGCTGTAGTGTTTGCACTAAAGCTTTGCCGTCATTATCTATATGGGGAGCATTGTGAAATCTACACCGACCACAAGAGCCTAAAATACCTGTTCACACAGAAGGAGTTGAATTTGAGGCAACGTAGGTGGTTAGAGCTATTAAAGGATTATGATATTCTCTACCACCCAGGCAAGGCTAATGTGGTCGCTGATGCCTGAGTAGGAGGGCGGTGCAAAGTTTGTCTATGTTGATCACAGACCAGGCACCGCTATTAGAGGAAATGAGACGACTCGAGATAGAGGTTGTGTCCCCTGGGGTCACTGCTAGACTGACATCTTTAGTCTTGCAGCCCACTCTGCTGGACAGGATCAAAGAGAAACAGAGTGAGGACCCCCACTTGGCCAGGATTAGAGATCATATTCCGAGTGATCAGTCAGGGGACTTTACGGTAGATGCCTCGAGAGTACTGAGGTACAGGAACCGAGCATGTGTGCCAATACATGTGGAGATTAGAGAACAGATATTGCGAGAGGCCCATTATACACCTTATAACCTAGATCCTGGTGGGACTAAGATGTATAAGGACCTCAAGGCACACTTCTCGTGGAAAGGCATGAAAAGGGATATTGGGAGATTTGTGGCCCAGTGTTTAACTTGTCAGCAAGTGAAAGCTGAGCATCTAGTGCCAGCTGGCAAGTTACAAAGTCTCCCAATCCCCGAGTGGAAATGGGACCACATTACAATGGACTTTGTGGTCGGACTACCGAGGGCCCAGGGAGGAGCAGACGCTATCTGGGTAGTTGTAGATAGACTTACCAAGTCGGCGCACTTTCTGCCCATGCAGACTACGTGGCCACTTGAGCGACTAGCCCAGTTATATCTAGACAATATTGTGAGATTACTTGGAATACCCGCCTCCATTGTTTCAGATAGAGACCCGAGGTTTGTTTCGCATTTCTGAAGGAGTTTGCAAATAGCCTTGGGGACTGAACTTAGGTTCAGTACTGCTTTTCATCCGCAGACGGATGGACAGTCAGAACGGACGATACAAATCCTGGAGGACATGCTGAGGGCTTGTGTCTTGGATTTCGGCGGAGGGTGGATTCGGCATTTATCTTTGGCTGAATTCGCGTACAACAATAGCTTTCAAGCGAGCATTCAGATGGCTCCGTTTGAAGTATTGTATGGACGCAAGTGTCGATCACCACTTTATTGGAGGGACGTAGACGAGAGACGGACCTTGGGACCAGATGTCTTGATAGAGGCAGAAGAGAAGGTCCGGGTGATTCGAAAGCATCTTCAGACCGCCCAAAACCGACAGAGGAGCTATGCCGACATTCGGCGACGAGACTTAGAATTTCAGGTTGGAGATCATGTATCCCTGAAAGTCTCGCCGTCCAAAGGAATCAGGAGGTTCGGCATTCGTGGGAAACTTAGCCCCCGATATATTGGACCCTTTGAGGTATTGGGGCGTATCGGGCCAGTTGCCTACCGACTCGCACTTCCTCCAAGGCTTGCTGGTGTCCATGATGTATTTCATGTTTCTACTTTGAGGAAGTATATCTTCGACCCATCGCACGTCATCGACTTCACACCGCTTGAGATCAGCAAGGATTTGAGGTATGAGGAGCGCCCACTGCGAATTCTGGACCGAGAGGTGAGAGAATTGCGCAGTAGGGCCATTCCCTATGTGAAAATTCAATGGGGCAATCATGACGAGCGCGAGGCTACATGGGAGCTTGAGTCGGAGATGAGGGACGCCTACCCCTACTTATTTGAGACTTTGGACTGAGGATTGTTGTTGAGTCTCGTTTCGAGGACGAAACTCTTTTTAGTGGGGGAGGATGTGATGATCCAGACTCCCGCAGGAACTGTGCAACATTAAACAGTGATTGTAGGGAGCTTATTCGGTGAAACAAAGCTTGTAGAATCAAAATTGGACATTTAATATAGACTCTGCGCGAAAATCGGAGCAAATGGGATTTTCCGGGAGCTTTCGGCAAAATTTCGGATGAGAATTTGGCGAAATGGACAGCGGATTTGGACTCAGCGCGCGAAAACGATCAAAACGGTATATTCACTTTATTTTTCGGCGCCAAAACACTGTTCACCGGAACAGTAACTCCGGCTGCCGGAATTACTGTTCCGGCAGCCGGCGGCGACCGGCGGGCGGCGGCAGGCGGCGGCACAGCGGCGGCGCAGCGGCGGAGCGCGGCAGAGCGCAGCGGCGCACGGCGCGGGCGGGGGGCGCTGGTGCGCGGTCCACGGCATGGCGTGCACCGGGTGCACCGAAGACTTACCTTGACACGTGGCGCTTCCCTATTGGCCGGCCGGCTTCTAGAAGGGTCACGTGGCGGCGCTCCGATTGGCCAACATCTTCCGGAAGACCCGGCGCGGGGACCGGGCCTGTGCACCACGTGGACACGTGGCGGCTTCCGAGTGGCCCTTGCACAGGCTGTTTCCTGTTTTGTGGACGCGTGGTGCGTTTTGGTTGGCCCGTTTCGGTGTTCCCTGTTCGGATCCGATCCTGTGTGGAGCCCCAGCCCATTATAAATAGCAATCCCCACCCCCTCTCATTCCCACCTCGATTTGCGGGCCTTAGAGTGAGAATCAGGGCATGTGCCCTCTACGAAATTTCTTCCTCTCTCTCTCTTCTCTCTCTCCTCCAAATCTCAGAATTTTTGGAGTTACAGTTAGTGAGTTATCTGCGACGCGGCACACTGCGACGGTTTTCTTTTTCGGCCCATTTCCCGTCGCAGTTCCGTCGAAAATTCCCTGTGGGCTAACCAGGAGGAATTTTTGGACGATTTTTGCGACAGCGCGTTCCTAAGAGGTAAGTCTTCGATTTCCGTGTTGATCACTTTGCTCCATTTCGTACTTTTGGCACGTTTCCCGAGGCCTCTTTGACCCCCCTTTTTGCTGTGGAAATTTCTGGACAGTGTCAACTTCTCCGATTTTTATCTTGGCGTAGGAGCATCAGATCGAGGCGTTTAAAGAGTCGATTTTGATCTACTCTTCGCGAGGAACGCAACCGTAATTTTTCCGGATTTTTCTGAGCACTATACAGAGGTGAAAAACTCCTCTCTTTTCGTGCTATTTGAAAAACAGCAAAAGCTGTATTTTTATGAATAATATAGTTACACCCTGTGCAATGTGTGTTGCTGTAGGGCACCGTTCTCGGCAGACAGCAGTTCTAGGGGACTGTGGACAGCCAGGAGACTATCTGGGTGTGATTTGAGCTGTTCGAGGTGGGCGGTTGTTGCTTACCTCATTTTTGACAAGCTCACTGGGATTACTGGAACTCCCTTAAAATTTAATTGATGAGAACAATTGGGACAAACTAATATGACAATTGATAAGAACAATTGGGACAAACTAATATGACAATTGATGAGAACAATTGGGACAAACTAAATTGATGAGAACTATTGGGACTACTAACAGGACTACTAACAGGACTAGTAACAGGACTACTAACAGGACAATTGATGAGAACCGCTGGGACGAACTCTCCTAAAATTTAATATAACCCACAGATGATATGATGACTTATATTGGGACACTGTGATTGAGACAAAGGCTATAATCTCGCATGCAAATGACTTTTATTCAGTAAATCAATCTTTTCAAATCTTTGACACTATTTTACAACTTTTAAAATAAAGACAGTTGCATGCATGCCCGGACATCAGGTAGGGCCACTATTTATTGCTACACTATCATATTAAGACTTGACATGTTTTATTGCTCTCTTTTGCTTTCAGTTACTTGTCGCTCGAGTATGAGCAGGGGTTTGGGATAGTATAGCCAAGGTTATGTTAGATTATAAACTTGTGGGGTGTTGCGGTGACCGCGGACAGTAGGCGGTCGACCAGATATTTATCCTTGCATCAGATTAGGGATGAGTCTGGTCTATTTTGCATCAGCTGGGGATCGGGTTATCCTAGTGGGTGGTTTTCCCACTTGTTAAGTACTATGGCATCAGATCGGGGTTTTCTTTAGTGGATAGTTTTTCCCACTTTGATCATAGTCATGATCCAGTCCTGCTGTTTTATGGCACTTCTGATACTTATTACTGAGATATTTACTCGTGTGGGTCGCTCCCCTCGAGTGCCACTCCGGAGTGTGTTACAGACAGACTTTGAGTCCTTGAGACTCCTATCCCCTATCGGTGTTATGCGTTGACCAGCATACCCAATTTGGCAAACACTATTCCCTATCGGTGTCATGCGTTGGCCAGCATACCCGATTTGGCAAACACTATCCCCATCGGTGTTATGCATTGGCCAGCATACCCGATTTGGCAAGGCACAGCAGGCAGTACCAGTGACACAAGACTGAGTTATTTCAGGCAGGCATGTTTGGTATTGTTGCATACAGTCATTTCATGCTACATGACATTTAGAGGCATACTAGTGGTGGTTTCCCTTTATTCAGCAGTTCTGTTTACAGCTTTACCACTTATTCCTTTCTGGCCTCTAGTAGTCCTAGTGGGTGCGTCAGAGTTGAGGTTTTTGCCCACTAGGGGAGGCTACTAGTTTATCTGGTAGTTCTCACCCCCATTATTCTTTTCTGTTTCTTTCTTCTCCTTTATTTTTGCAGAGTCGTCTGCGGGAGCTGCTAGGCCATCGGCAGCTGATCGAGGTAAGGGGATCGCTGAATAGATAGATCTCCTGGGAGACTGAGAGATGTTAGATAGATGCTGCACCCTTTACTCAGACTGTGGTATTCTTCTTTTATTCTAGGTCTGGCTTTCGCCAGCTGGATGTACTATTTTGGTGAGCTGGGAGATTATTGTACTTATTACAGCTTTATTAGTAGTTCCAGTCTGAGATACTATGTGGTTCTTCCACTTCAGCTCTGTATTATGCTCTTTTATTGTTACCAGCGCTTCGTGTACTCGGGAAATCCCATGTGCACGGCGGATCTGTTGGCGAGCCCGGGTTCCGGGGCGTGACACACAGGACACGTGTCGTCACGCCATTCGCGGGCTCACGAGGCGCGGTGCACCGGGTCGCGGTCGGGCGCCTCGGGGCGCGTGCGTGGCAGGCGGCCAGTGCGGCGCCTGCCCGCACGTGTGACCGCGACAGTGGCAGGGCCACGTGTCGCCCTGCCACTGGCGGGCGCCACCTACCCGGTTTGACCGGGTAGGTGCCACGTGGCGGCAGCTCGCGCACCCCGCACAGCTGTTTGCTGTGCGGGACACGCGTCGGGCCCCGGGAGGGCCACGTGGCCGCTCCCGGCGCGCCCCGCACAGCTGTTTGCTGTGCGGGTGACGTGGCCGCACCAGGATTTTCCGGGCGGCTACAGTAAATGGGCCTTGCGCCCGGATTCGAGCGCCCGAAAGTTCGGGTGCGCCCGAATCTTGGGACTAAATGGGAATTTCCCCATTTGTTTTTCTGCTGCCTATTTAAAGGCCGAGCTCTCTTCTTCTTCGGCTTTTTGGCATTTCTGAGCTTCAAACCGAGGAGAGTCCTTCACCAAAGTTGATCCTCACACTGTGGAGCTTCCATCTGCAGAGTTTGGGGATTTTTGGGGGTACGCTTTTCGAGATTCTCATTTTCTTGGCTCGGCGCGACGTCCTTTCTTCGGTGCTTCTTCCGTCGCTCTTCGGTGTACGAGCTCCCCCGACCTACTCCGATGATCTTTTCGAGCGATTTCTTCGCTAATGGATTCGTAACAGGTGAGGCTACGACTTTGGGTTTTCGCACATTTTCAGATTTTGCGTTTTTCGAGGAGTTTTCTCGTGCTCACTGGGACCCTTTTTGCTGTGAGATTTTGGTGAGGGCAGCACATTCTCTTGAGGAGATCTCCGCGCACGAGTCTCGGATCAGGACGTGCTTATAGACTTTTTTCATCTTCTCGACGCGAGGATCATCGTGGATTTTTCTTGGAATTTTTGGAGACCTTCCCGAAGGTATACACTTTTCCTTTTATCTGTACAAGAGTTTACAGTTGGATGGTTTTGGGATTTTGCGCACCGATACTGTGGAATTTGTAACTTGGCCTACGGTGCTCGGAATTGAGCGTGCAGGTACTTGTTTCGAAGCTATCGACACGAGGATCGCAGGGATATTTTATTTGGAATTTTTCGAGCGCATTCAGCAGGTGAAATAATCGCATCTTTGCGGCTGTGTTTTCAGTGTAGTAAATCTTGGCAGATTTTGGAATTTAAGTATAACTGTAGCCTTATGTTGTACCCAGGAGGGATTGTGGACTGTGCCGGACCTGTTGGACATAGGGTTATTATTTTCCTGGTTTTCTCAGCTGTACGACTCCGGACAGTTAGCGTTTTCAGGTGGGTGGCTTGCTTTCAAGATCTATGGACTGTGCTCTAATTCTATTGATATAGAATCATGCATGATAGTGATTGGACTTGGGTAGCATGCTAGAGTGTAGGAATTGTTGTTCCTTATTTTATCTGTCGATCTTGTGATCTCTTGCTTCCTACTATCATGTTAAATATTTGTTATGTTGGAACCTGACCTAGCACCCCCGTCATATGTTGCATGTGTAACCAGACCAGTAGAAAACCCTCACTTGGGCTAGGGTTATTTATGCTTAGACATCCACACTTTATGTTTTATTCCTGGACTTAGTGTTATCCTCGCCCGGGTAGTGGGCCGAGCGGTCGGGACTTCTTTAGTGTGGGATGCATTTGCACTCGTGCTTGGGAGCAGAGTGGAGTCTGGTAGATGCAGTGGTTCGCTTGTCTGTACCGGGAACCGTTTGGGGTAAACGGTGGACCCGGGAGATCTGGTTTTCCCTTGTTTGGGTTGTCGCAACTGTGTTAGTGGCGGTAGTTTTCTAGTGATAGCCGGACCTAGAACCCAGAACCCTTTTCGACATACACATGATTTTTAGTCTACCAATGCTTTCTTCCAAGCATCGAAGGGCCGCTGGAGTCTGTTCTTGTTTGATTGGACAAAGGCATCAGCCCTTCGGAGCTTGGGTAAAACACTTATTTTTCTAACTGTTTTTCTAAAGAGAACTAAAATCATTAAATATGGATTTCTTCTAGATCAAATGATTTTCAATAACAAATGTCACCTTTTTCTTGTAAATCTCCCCACTCGAAAGGATTCGAGTGATCCGGGTTCTAGGGGCCGTTCCGTTGTCGGGACGAAAGCCACGGGGGCCGAGCCTGGAACCTGTTCTTGTTTGATAGGGTTGTAGGTGTAGGTCTCCCGGGACTTTCGGGCCCTGTTGGTGTTTTCTGCGTGTCGTGCCGAGGTTATTGTGTTCCCGAACTATAAGGGATCGGGAACTTCGATAGGCGGAGCCTAGAGTCTGTTCTTGTTTGATAGGGTTCTTAGCACCGGTCTATCGGGTTTCCGAACCCTTATGGTGTCGGTCTTTCCTGTGAGTTTAGTGTTCTGTTGTGGGAGCCGTCTGGTGGACGGTGGCCCCAGCTGTGTGGTTTTCCAGCCTGTGGTTGAGAGTTGGTGTTGTTGGTCGATCTTGTTGATCGTGGTTTGGACTATAGCCTGCATGAGCCATATTTGAGCTCGACAGAGATACGCGGATACTTTCCTCGGTGGGGTCGCTCCCCTCGAGAGCCACTCCGGAGTTGGGCCTGTTACTTGCTATCGCGACTTGTCGACGCCGTCCCTCTGACTGTGCCAGTTAGTGGCAGTCACGGACACCCTACGGTAGACCCGTCCTGTTGAGGATATGCGGCAGTAGGTGGGCGCAGGTTTGACTTGACCCTTTGAGGCAGTCAGTATAGATTTTGGTGAGTTTACTGTGTGTGTTAGTAGATGCATCATGTTCCATATGTTCCTTTTCTTGAGCATCTAGATAGAGGCATAGTAGCTGTAGAGTTACTTTTCCAGCCCTTTCATTTCAGTATTATATTGTTACTTTATGCCTCTAGTAGACTTAGTGGGCAGACCGTCGGGCTTGTTGGCGGCACCCACTGAGAACTACTTGGGACGTAGTTCTCACACCCGTCGTGGTGTATTTTCCCACAGGGACTTCTACTCCGGTTCCTGCTGCTCCTGTTGCTGCTTCTTCTGATCGAGGTAAGGGAGTCGCGAGATAGTTCCCTACCAGTCATCGTCCAGAGAGTAGATGTACCCTTATTACTTTTGAGAGTTCCTGTTGAGAGAACCTTGTAGTGAGGTATAGAGTTGTATTTATTTTACTGCTCGAGAGATTTATGTACTTTTGGTGAGGACTTGTGTTGTGTATAGTTTTTATTTCTAGCAGTTTTACTTTCAGCTCTGATATCTGTATAGTATAGATGCTCTTTTGCAGGTTTGTCGCTTCGTCTATACGGGGTTTCCCGTATGGGCGGCGGATCTGTTGGCGAGCCCGGGTCGCAGTTTCGACGCCGGGGCGTGACAAAATAATCCAACGTCCACAAATAAACTAAGACACTATAATCAAATCACTAACTAGAACGATAAATAAGTCATGAATTAGTAATAAGTAAATATGAAATAGGAATCATAAGGATAACGACCAGCTATCTAGCTAGCAATGGGGATGGTTGTATCGCATGATACTCACATCAATGCTCGAACAACTCACCGCCCGACGGACTTGAAAATGGTGTCAACAAGAGGACATGAGATACAACTGAATGTATCCCAATGGGTACAACTAGCCGGGGATCAGCAAATTATACCTACTGGTATACAATAATCGAAAGGTAGGTAAGACATAATCAGTAAGCACATGCATAATAGACTGATATGATAGTAGGTATGATTAGGTAAGTGATACCGACAAGTAATAAGGTAAGCAGTAAATTGATAGCGAAATAACTGTAAAGCAGATAAGAGAAACAATAAAGCAAATAAATGCGTCAAATGTATTGATACTCAAATCAACCCAATTGGGTGCCACTGTTGGTCCATAGGACCTCAGGCTAATGTATGATCAGAACTGCCACACCTGCAAGAATAGTCAGAGAATAGGGGCTCAATATCACCTGAAACATGCAAGTACAGCTAGAGAATGGGGCTCACGGGTCGATCAGACCACTCTGCCAGTAAAGAACACCATAACGAGGACCAATCCGTTGGTGTACGTGAAATGAGCAGCCGGTGTATGGCGATCATAATGCGATGCTCAATGCTCGTGGTCAAAAGACCGAAATACAGCGAGTAGCTGGAAACTCCCAAACTGGATCATAAGTCATCGATAGTGCCAGATAATACCATAATGAAGCAATAACCTTCTACTCTATCATGCATAATAATCAAGAGATAATAATATGTGCAGCAAATCATCAGTAGGAGTTATATCAAGTAACAGACTAATAATGTCATCAACAACAGGATAATGTCATAAGAATCGTATAGCACAGAGATAAATCAAGGTGTTGTAGTGGCAATGAATGAAAGAAAGGCTAGGAAAGGTCATAAAGGGTCCAATCGAGTACGGCACCTAATGAGGTTGTACTATGCTAATGTTCGGATCGAAATACCCACCTCAATGCAGGCGATCCAGGAGTCCGCTGCTTAACTCTCGCGGAGGCTCCTAATGGCTCGGCCCTAAATCAAGTCATATGTCAGTCACAGTCTTATACAAACCCAACCCACCGACTCACATAGTAGCTAAGTGCTAAAACACGGACTTATGTCTAAGTTCTGAGATTTGCCAAAATTTTTGAAAATTCGCCGAACGACCACTAATGGTTCAAATAGTGTGTAGCCGTTCGGGTAGCAACATATAATATCGTGCCATTATGAAATCTAACAGTGCCATAAATATCGAAATATCGTTCGGAATCACCGATTTCGGCTCCGGAAGGCACCAACGTGAACCAGAGATCTCTGGGTCAACTAGGATAGCGTTGGGACCAGCTAAGGACACTTGGTGATCGTTAATGTTTAGCTAAATTGCTCGGGATGCGAATCCTGCACCAAAACAACGATAAACCAGCGATTTTGTCGATTTACGACTCGTAAAGCTATTTTAATCCCACGAAAGCCACCGGATCTTGAACGATCAGTCCAAAGATCACGTGCACGCTATTCAAGGTAGCCTACGTGGCTACAATTGTATCTAGATCCCAAATATTACTTAAAATTGCATAATAACCCTATAAAATAGAGTTTTAGGGTCCTTACCCTAATCCGAGGGCTTTCAAACTAAACCAACAATGCTACGAGAAGGGCCTCGACTCGCTAAGACCTGTGCTCACTGTCCGGGGTGTGCTTGGAATCTAGATAACATGTCGGGTCAACCTAAACCAACATTAAGATTCGACTAATCAAGATCTTCACATGCTGTCTATGTTAGGCTCATTTAAGGTGAGGATCATGCTCAGGGGAGTCCAGAGGTTCAGAAGCTCGCATACCTGAAGTCTCGAAGTCACCGGAGTGGTCGCCGGAGCAACCTCGACCAAAAATCAAAGAGCTAGGGCTTGGGCTTGGGAACTCTTGCAAGGCTCGGGTTTGAGGGGCTAGGTGCACCAGGAGGTAGGTTCTGACGAGGGGAGGTCGCCGGGGTGCGCTACTGGCAGCAGAAAGCGGCGGTGGCGACGCACGGTGGAGCTCGGCCAAACTCTAGGTGCAGGAACTAGGGTTGGCTTTTTCGGCATTTTGGCTGGTCGAGGGTGCTCAAGAAGCGATGGGGAGACTTCCAGGGTCAAGCAGAAGCCCACCAAACTCTTCGAAGTTGACCCGTGGCATCGGAAGCGGCGCTGGAATAGATTTGGCCTACTTATGTTTTCAAGGCAAGGATCTTGCACCCAGCGACTTTGCAGGCTTCTCCAGCGTTGGGGGTGCACCAAGGGGGTCTCCAGGTGATGAGGAAGCAGGCGGGAGTGGTCTGGTTGCAACCCCAAGTGGTTTGATAGCCTTAGCTTCCTCCCAGGCCGAGATAAAGAAAAACCGATTGTACGTGAAGGGGTTCTCAAATTAGGAAGGACAATTCCGGATCAGCGGATAGTGAAAAGAAACTCCCACTACTTGAAAACTTTGGAAGGATCGAAAAGCTATAAGCCGATCAACGAGAAGTATCTGAAATATTATTATACATTGGTTTGGGGAGGTGTGGAGTAGAAGAAAAACTTTACATTTGATGAATCGATACGTATGCAACTTGAAAAAGAGCAAATACAAAAGTGTTTCAGAAAAGAAAAAGTCGTGGTCGGAACACTCAATTGGGGGTCGAAATACATGGCCACCATCAAGCTGGCAGCGATAAGAAAAGATCCAAAGCTGCAGGAACAAACACTACCTTCTGAAAATTGGGACACCCGACTACTACTAGAGCCGACAGGAATGGGAGAGAGAGAATACAAAGTAACAATTAGCTCCCCAAATACCTGCATCCAACGGGAGAAGATCATGCGGTTCCTTCCCGAGAAGAAGGCACCTGACCGCGTGGAGAAGCCGGTCGAAGCATGGTGAAGCGCCTCCCCGGTGGAAAACGAATGTTCGAACGGCTCGAACTCCTCCAACTCCGAGAGATGGAGTGTCACGCCCCGGCGTCGAAACTACGACCTGGGCTCGCCAATAGATCCGCCGCCCATACGGGAAGCCCCGTATAGACGAAGCGACTAACCTGCAAAAGATCAGCTACACTATACAGATATCAGAGCTGAAATAAAAAAAATATACAAATCCTCAAATAGTACATGCCAGGTCCTCACAAAACATAAGTCACTCCAAAACTAAAGCTCTCAAAAGTAAAATATACATGATACATCCGCGAAAACGACCGCTGCAAGTTCAAGATCGTGGGTAGGATAGTTTCGCTCATAATCCTTGAGTTGTCTTGACGCATAAGTTATAACTCCCCCCTGCTGCATCAGTACACTACCCAGACCATTCCGCGATGCATCACAATAAACCTCGAAATTCTCACCCAGTTTCGGTAGTGCAAGCACGGGTGCCCGTGTCAGCCTGCCCTTGAGTTCCTCGAAGCTCTCCTGGCATTGAGGCGTCCAAACAAACCTCTCCCCCTTCTGGGTTAAACGATTCAAAGGAGTGGCAATTTTGGAAAAACCTTCTACGAAGCGTCTATAATACCCGGCCAAACCCAAGAAACCCCGGATTTCTGTTACTGTAGTCGGTCGGGGCCAGCCGGTTACTGATTCCACCTTCTTAGGGTCCACCGCAATTCCTGTCCCTGAAATTATGTGTCCCAAAAAGCTTCTCCATAGAGTCAATGTCACGCCCCGAGTGTAAACCAGAATCCGGGCTCATCAACAGATCCGCCGTGCACACAGAATTTTCCATGTACACGAAGCGTCGGTAACCTGCTCAGATCAGATATACAATAAAAGAACATAATACAGAGCTGAACTAACAAGAACTACATAATATCTCAGAATGAAAATAAGATAAAGCTGTAATAAATACAATAGACTCCCAGCTCACCAAAATAAAGGTAAACTACTATAGTCTGAGTAGCATGGGTACAATATCTGTCTAACTGCATCTCACAGCCTCACAGGAGATCTATCTACTCGGCGATCCCCTTACCTCGATCAGCTGCCAATAGCCCAGCAGCTCCCGCAGACGACTCTGCAAAACAAAGGGAAGAAGAAGAAGAAACAACAATGGGGGTGAGAACCACTAGTAAACCAGTAGCCTCCCCCTGTGGGTAAAGCCTCAAACTCCGACGTACCCACTAAGTCTACCAGAGGCAAAGAATGAGGAAAGTGGTAAGCTATAAGACTACAGGAAAAATAAGGAACTACCACTAGTATGCCTCTAAATGCAGTGCCAAAATGAATGACTGTAAGTATGCATTAGTAACCGCATCGGTCCAAATAAACCCAATCTAGCCACCAGTAAAAACTGGTACCGCCTGCTGCCGCTATCATCATCGTGCAAGCTGATCCGCGCCAAAGTGATAGCAATGAGTCAATGTCGTCCGGTACCCATTTGGTACCCCGCACGCTTCGAAGTGGCACTCGTGGGGAGCTACCCACACGAGGAAAGTAACAATGTCATAAGTATCATAAAAGCAGGTCTGGATCATGACTATGATCAAAGTGGAAAACCCCTCCACTAAAGAAAATCCCAATCTGATGCAAAGATAAACATCCGGTCAACCACCTAATGTCCGCGGTTACCGCAATACCCCACAAGTCCACAATCTGATGAATAACCAACATCTGGTCAACCGCCTAATATCCGCGGTTACCACAATGCCCCACAATCCATAATCATCTACGACCTATCCCAGACTCCGAAGTTCCGACTACACTATCCTAAACCCCTGCTCGAACCCGAGCAACATGAATCAAAAGTCTAAATGAAAAGGAAAAAGGAAACAATCATGGTTTCTCCTAAGTCAATTCCCAATATGATAGTGTAGCAATAAATAGTGGCCTATCTAGATGTCCATACAAGCATGCAAATGTCCTCATGAAAGATAAAGAAAGTGTATCAAATAGTAGCTCCACATGTGTGTCAAATAATCACTCCGCATAGATATAACCATCATGCCAAAATCACTAACCAATTACACATGTCTATGATCCCTGATCCATAATAAATCACCAAAGTAGTACCCGCATATAGATATGTCATCATGTCTCAACCATTAACTCATTTAACCAACTTTCACACAAATCTATGTGCTAACATAGCATGCTAACATATCACCATCATAGTATATCAATCCCACAAAATAGGCCAATGATAAATCAGGATCATTTAGTTAAGCATGATTTCTAATGGGGTGCCAAATAAATTAGGGGTCTCTCTAATAGTCCTAGTGAGTAAATCGCAGTAAGAGGTAAGCAATAACGACCCACCTGGCACGCAAATCCAAACCCCAAATAGTCTCCTAGTTATCCACAGTCCTTTAATCTCGCAACTCACTGAAAATAGTGCACAGCTGTACAAAACAACGCACCCGGTATAAATACAAATCCCAAAAATACAGTATTTGCTATTTTCCAAATAGCACGGAAAAAGAGGAGTTTTTCACCTCTTTACAGTGCTCCGAAAAATTCAAAAAAATTACGGTTGCGTTCCTTGCGACGAGTAGATCAAAATCGACTCTTTAAACGCCTTGATCTGATACTCCTAGCTCAAGATATAAATTGAAGAAGTCGATGCTGTCCAGAACACACCACAGCAAAAAGGGGGTCAAAGAAGCCTCGGGAACCATGCCAAAAGTGCGAAATGGAGCAAAGTGATCAACATGAAAATCGAAGCCTTACCTCTTAGGAACGCGCTGCTGCAAAAATTTCTCAAAAATTCCTCCTGGTTAGAGCACAGGAATTTTCCGACGGAACTACGACGGAAATAGGCCGAAAAGGGGGAAACGTCGAAGTGCACCGCGTCGCAGATAACTCACTATCGGTAACTCCAAAAATTTCGAAATTTCTAGGCCAGAGAGAGAACAGAGAGAGGAACAAATTTCGTAGAGGCCACTTGCTCAGATTCTCTCTCTACAATTTGGAATCACAGGGTGAAGAGGGAGGTGGCTTAAATAATGGGCCAAGGAATCTTCGGCTCCACACCAGATCCGGGCCCAAACAGGAAACACCAAAATGGACCAACCAGAACGCGCCACGTGTCCACAAAACAGCAACCATCCATGCAAGGGCCACTCAGAAGCCGCCACGTGTCACCCAGGTGCACGTGCCCGGTCCCCGCGCCGGGTCTTCCGGAAAATGTCGGCCAATGGGGTGCTGCCACGTGTCACAGACAACGCCGCCTTCTAGAAGCCGTCCAACCAATCAGAACACGCCACGTGGCAAATGGAATCTTCGGTGCTCCCGGTGCACGCGCCTGTCCGTGGACCCCGCTGCCTGCGCGCCTGCCCGCGCCTGCCCGCGCCGCGCTCCGCCGCGCTCCGCCGTGCTCCGCCGCTCGCCGCCGCCGCCCGCCGGTTGCCGCCGGCTGCCGGAACAGTAATTCCGGCCGGCCGGAGTTACTGTTCCGGTGAATAGTAATTTTTGGCGAAAAATAAAGTAAATATACCATTTTGATCGTTTTCGCGCGCTGAGTCCAAATCCGCCATCTGTTTTGCCAAATTCTTATCCGAAATTTTGCCGAAAACCCCCAGAAAAGCCCACTTGATCCGATTTTCATGCCGGGTCCATTTATGAGGTCCAATTTCGATACTACAAGCTCCATTACACTGTGTATGTGATGATCCGGACTCCCGCAGGAACTGTGCAACATTAAACAGTGACTGTAGGGAGCTTATCCGGTGAAGCAGAGCTTGTAGAATCAAAATTGAACATTTATTATAGACTCTGCGCGAAAATCGGAGCAAATGGAATGTTCCGGGAGCTTTCGGCAAAATTTCGGATGAGAATTTGGCAAAATGGACGTCGGATTTGGAATCAGCGCGCGAAAACGATCGAAATGGTATATTCGCTTTATTTTTTCGGCACTTGGTACTGTTCACCGGAACAGTAACCGCCGGCCGGAATTACTGTTCCGGCCGCCGGCGGCGAGCGGCGAGCGGCGGCGGGCGGCGGCGCACGGCGGCGGGCAGCGGCGCAGCGGCGGCACAGCGGCAGAGCGCGGAGGCGCGCGGCCCTGGTGCGCGGTCCATGGGCCTGGCGTGCACCGGGAGCACCGAATACCCCCTTGCCACGTGGCGCTTCCCCATTGGTTCGCCGGCTTCTAGAAGCGCGTGGGAGGGTGACACGTGGCACACCCGGATTGGCTGACAGGATCCGGAAGACCCGGCGCGGAGACCGGCCTGTGCACCACGTGGACACGTGGCGGCTTCTGAGTGGCCCTTGCACAGGCTGTTTCCTGTTTTGTGAACGCGTGGTGCGTTTTGGTTGGCCCGTTTCGGTGTTCCCTGTTCGGATCCGATCCTGTGTGGAGCCCCAGCCCATTATAAATAGCAATCCCCACCCCCCCTCTCTTTGCACCTCGGTTTTTGAGCCCTTAGAGAGAGAACCAGAGAAAGTGCCCTCTACGAAATTTCTTCCTCTCTCTCTCTTCTCTCTCTCCTCCAAATCTCAGAATTTTTGGAGTTACAGTTAGTGAGTTATCTGCGACGCGGCGCACTGCGACGGTTTTCTTTTTCGGCCCATTTCCCATCGCAGTTCCGTCGAAAATTCCCTGTGGGCTAACCAGGAGGAATTTTTGGACGATTTTTGCGACAGCGCGTTCCTAAGAGGTAAGGCTTCGATTTCCGTGTTGATCACTTTGCTCCATTTCGTACTTTTGGCATGTTTCCCGAGGTCTCTTTGACCCCCCTTTTTGCTGTGGAAATTTCTGGGCAGCGTCAACTTCTCCGATTTTTATCTTGGCGTAGGAGCATCAGATCGAGACGTTTAAAGAGTCGATTTTGATCTACTCTTCGCGAGGAACGCAACCGTAATTTTTCTGGATTTTTCTGAGCACTATACAGAGGTGAAAAACTCCTCTCTTTTCGTGCCATTTGAAAAACAGCAAAAGCTGTATTTTTATGAATACTATAGTTACACCATGTGCAATGTGTGTTGCTGTAGGGCACCGTTTTCGGCAGACAGCAGTTCTAGGGGACTGTGGACAACCAGGAGACTACCTGAGGTGTAGTTTGAGCTGCTCGAGGTGGGCGGTTGTTGCTTACCTCATTTTTTTGACAAGCTCACTGGGATTACTGGAACTCCCCTAAAATTTAATTGATGAGAACAATTGGGACAAACTAATATGACAATTGATGAGAACAATTGGGACAAACTAATATGACAATTGATGAGAACAATTGGGACAAACTAAATTGATGAGAACTATTGGGACTACTAACAGGACTACTAACAGGACAATTGATGAGAACCGCTGGGACGAACTCTCCTAAAAATTAATATAACCCACAGATGATATGATGACTTATATTGGGACACTGTGATTGAGACAAAGGCTATAATCTCGCATGCAAATGACTTTTATCCAGTAAATCAATCTTTTTAAATCTTTGACACTATTTTACAACTTTTAAAATAAAGACAGTTGCATGCATGCCCGGACATCGGGTAGGGCCACTATTTATTGCTACACTATCATATTAAGACTTGACATGTTTTATTGCTCTCTTTTGCTTTCAGTTGCTTGTCGCTCGAGTACGAGCAGGGGTTTGGGATAGTATAGCCAAGGTTATGTTAGATTATAAACTTGTGGGGTGTTGCGGTGACCGCGGACTGTAGGCGGTCGGCCGGATGTTTATCCTTGCATCAGAATGGGGTTGAGTCTGGTCTATTTTTGGCATCAGCAGGGGATCGGGCTTTTCTCTAGTGGATGGTTTTTCCCACTTATTGAGTACTATGGCATCAGATCAGGGTTTCTTAGTGGATGGCTTTTCCCACTTTGATCATAGTCATGATCCAGTCCTGCTGTTTACGACACTTATGATACTTATTACTGAGGTACTTTTACTCGTGTGGGTCGCTCCCCTCGAGTGCCACTCCGGAGTGTGTTACAGGCAGGCTTGAGTCCTTGAGACTCTCATTCCCTATCGGTGTTATGCATTGGCCAGCATACCCGATTTGGGCAGGCAAGGCGCAGCAGGCAGTACCAGTTTTACTGGTGACATAAGATTGGGTTTATTCAGGCAGGCATGTTAGATAATGAGGCATACATACAGTCATTCCTTTTGGCACTGCATTTAGAGGCATGCTAGTGGTGGTTTCCCCTTTATTCAGCAGTTCTGCTTACAGCCTTACCACTTTTTCCTTTCTGGCCTCTAGTAGTCCTAGTGGGTGCGTCAGAGTTGAGGTTTTGCCCACTAGGGGAGGCTACTGGTTTATCTGGTAGTTCTCACCCCCATTATTGTTTTTCTCTTTCTTCTTCTTTATTTTGCAGAGTCGTCTGCGGGAGCTGCTAGGCTATCAGCGGCTGATAAAGGTAAGGGGATCGCTGAGTAGATAGATCTCCTGGGAGACTGAGAGCTGTAGATAGACGTTGTACCCTTCACTCAGACTGTGATATTCTCCTTTTATTTTGAGTCTGGTTTTCGCCAGCTGGTTGTATTATTATGTGAGCTGGGAGATTATTGTACATATTACAGTTTATTTTTAGTCCCAGTATGAGATACTATGTGGTTCTTCTACTTCAGCTCTGCATTATGCTCTTTTATTGTTCATATTATATCGGAGCAGGTTACCAGCGCTTCGTGTACTCGGGAAATCCCGTGTGCACGGCGGATCTGTTGGCGAGCCCGGGTTCCGGGGCGTGACAGTGTAAGCTTCCTGTAGTCACTAATAAAGCTACAAAAGCTTCTACAAAAGTCCGGATCATCACAGTCAACCCACTTCTCCACGACCCAGGGATCGGTCGTCTCCCCCTCGAAGACTGGCGGGTCCTATTTATGGAATTTCGCCAAATTTTCTCTCACCCTTTCTCGCTCAGTCTGCTGGGTAGTATCTCCTCCCGCGGCGACCGCGGCCACAACAGGGGAAGGTGTCATCACGGTATCCCTTACAGTGTCCCTGGTAGCAGCCCCCTGCGTAGGTCTGGGAGCCACTGGCGATGGAACTGCTGAGGGTACCGTTGCCTAAGCCTGCGGTACCCCGGCTGTCGTGGTCTGCGATGGGGCGGCCATAGTTTCGCTACCCGCTATCCGTGGTTCTGCAGTAGGTGCAGCCGGTCCGGTTGGAGGAGCCTATGTGACCGTCGCCGGCATAGCTGGTTGCTGCGTCAATCGGTGTACTCGTTCCGTGAGTGCCGACAGCTGCCCAGCTATATCCCGTAATTGTTGTCGAAGAAGCCAATTCTTCGCAGCTTTTGATGCCGTCCCATCAGCTCCTGCGTCATTAGTCGACGACCTAGTCCGGGCCATTATCTGAGCATACATAGCAACCAAGTCAAACCTAGACTTAACAGATTTAAGAACCATGTCATACGATCAAACATGGATTCCCCCCCCCCCCCCCCCCCCCCCCCCGACACTCGCGCTCTACGCACCTAGCCTTTGATTATTTCATAGGTTAGCCGCAAGTGATAATGTATTATGTGGATGTTGGACAATAACTACCGTGGTTAAAGTTGTTTTGGTCTGATACCATCTTAATCTGTCACGCCCCGGGAGTTTATTGAAGCGAAAAATAACGTAATGATTTTTTTTTTTTTTTTTAAAGGGGCACCCATCGGTCACGTGCACAGACCCGCCACATACGCTAGCGTTCTCGGTTTTACTAACAAAGTCACCCTTGCATATGCACGGCGTAAAAAACCCACAACTATACTTTAACCACGCAAGCCAAGGATGAAGAATAAAAGAAAACCATTAAACAACCACATTAACCAAAATGGCAACGTAAGTTTGAAAGGATAAAACCACGGGTTTGTAAAACGGTGTCCACACGACACCTGATTTTTAAATCATTTTCGCAATCCCTTGTTATTTTAAAAACAGTCGTACAGAAAGCCTAACTGAGAACATAAAGGAAACTGGTCAACCACAGAGTCATAAGTCTATCCCAACATCCACATCATCCACAATAAATAGAATCACATGCACAAAGTCTAACCAACCGAAATAATCAAATAAGTAAAAGGAAATAAGTCACCAACCAGAATAAGGCTAAATCCCTCTAGTCGCAGCCTCACCGCCGTCCCAGATCCCACCCCTGATCGAACCTGTCACAGTGTGGGAAGTCAGTGACATGCACGAAGAGTAAAGATAAAATGCAACTACAAGTACGATGCTAAAAGGTGCAGATAATAAATCAAACCGTAAAACCAAAGCATCCACAACCCCATCCTGCAATCAACCGTACCTCCCCTGAGAAACTGAACTGAGCACCTGCCGTGACGGTCCGAGGACCTCAGGCAAAATAAAACCGTCCCGCTCTCACCTTGGTGCATTTTAACCCCCCCACTGCACAAGTGCAGCACCGCAAATAGCCGCAAGGGGCCCCACTAACGTCATATCGTGGGGTTCACGGGTCATCAGACCACCTATCCGAAGAAGTACACCGACACGGTGGCCAAACCGCTGGTGTGCGTGCAAGAGCCATGAGCATAATAACAATAATAAAACATGTGTCATAGACTCCTGCGATACTCGGTCGCTCCAAATAGTTGAAGTACCAATACACATGTATAACATGGGGTTAGTCACCAACTCATAACATTGTTCAGACCGAAACTACCGTACTCGATCATAAGTAACGTAACTGTAAATGAAACGTTAATGACGAAGAAAGGGAAAGCTCGGTATGATTCAACCGACGGCATCCCCTTTTTCGAATAAGGGTACCCACCTCGAAAAGCGTCAAACGAACCGCCAGAAACCGTCCCACGCCTTCGCATGACTCCTGGACCTAAAAAGTATTACGGAATTTGTGTTGGCGTATTTCGTGAAATTGTTTAAGTCTTGAAGATTGAAGATGAGAAGTTTGGATCATGTACCTCAATCTCAAGAAAGAAGAATTCAAAAGGATCAGGTACGTCTAACTAAATATTTTTGGTGATCCGAATACTTCTTATAGTGTAGAAACACTTGGTTGAATGTTTGATTGCATAAAAATCAAAAACTGGACATACTACATGTTCAGAGTCCGGATCGGGCATCACAGTCCGGACCCCGAACGTAGAATTGTTCATGCGCAATTCCAGTCCGGACCTTGGAACTTCAGTCCGGACCCCGAACGTGGAATTTGCAGGAACTGCATGAACAGTCCGGACCGTGGAATTACAGTCCAGACCCCGAATGTCCTCTTTTCTGGAAATTGTCTGTTTAAGTCACGACAGTCTGGACCGCCAATTCCAGTCCGGACCGTCGTCCTGTAAAATTCTAGAAACGGTTAGTTTTTGATCCTTATCTTCTTCCAAGTGTTTCTAACCTATAAATAGCCTCTATGATTCAATTTCTAGGTAATCCGCATAAAATAAAAAGACGGCCGAAATTGAAAAATCCACATATAGAGAAGAAAGGAAATCAATAGATTTAATTCTATGTTTCTTCATCTATATTGATTAATTTGATTCTAGGTTTTCCAAACTCAGATTTTGAGTAGAATCAAATTAATGAATACTTAGATAGTATTTCCGATCTATTTCTAATCTAAGTATTCGGCGGATCATCACCACCCAAAAAACAACGATTTTCCTAAAATCGGCGCGTGGACTCGCGTGGCCTTGTGGATTCAAGGTGCAACCGCTTTCGTGGATTCGAAGCGTGCTATTGGGTGAAGACCGTGGATTCGGTCGGACGTCGTGGACTCGACGTTGGACGCCGTGGATTCGGCGTTGGACGCAGATCGTGGATTCGAGAAGCGTTGCGGAGCGAGCGGAGAAGATCTACTAGGAGCGTATGAAAAAGGTTGAGTCGTCTGTGAGTACGGTATATCACCTTGTACGTGTGTTAATTCTAGTGGATTTCGCCGTGTTATCGGTCCCGTGGTTTTTTACTCCGGTTTGGAGTTTTTCCACGTAAAAATCGTGCGTGTTATTTTTTCATTTCCGCATTGGGTTTTATTGCGCAACGATTTTTGAGTGTTTATGGTTTACACCTATTCACCCCCCCTCTAGGTGTTTTTTTCCCCTATTTAGATCCAATTAATTCATAACCCAACAAAAAGTCTCCAAAAAGCAACAATACGACTAAACCTTGCCTTGCGAAAATAGTGGATCCGACCGTTGTCCGAAAATAGACACCGCGAAGTTCTAGTCACCCGATAAACAAGACACGCGCCCAGAAAACGAGCGGCGTAGGAAAAAATACCAACCTGTCGCGGCTCAAACAACAGCGCGGCACGGGCAGCCCCGCGCGGGCATGGGCGGCGCGGCGCATGCAGCAGCCCCGAGCGGGCACCACCCTCGCGCGGGTGCACAAACAGCGCGCCAGCCCCGCGCGGGTCCTGCCCCCGCGCGGTTGCAAGCGGCGCGGCACAGGTAGCAGCCCCGCGCGGGCAACTCCCCCACACGGGTGCGCGCGACGCGGGGCATGCAGCAACCCCACGCGGGCACAACCCCCGCGCGGGCCCGCAACCAGCGCGTCAGCCCTACGCGGGTCCAGCCCCCGCGCTGCTGCAAGCCCCGCGGCGCAGGCTGCAGCTCCGCGCTGGTACCTCCCCCGCGCGGGCGCGCGCCGCGCGGCGCATGCAATAGCCCCGCGCGGGCACCACTCCGGCGTGGGCGCACAACAAGCGCGTCAGCCCCGCGCGGGTCCGGCCCCCCGCGCGGCTGCAAGCGGTGCGGCGCAAACTGTATCCCCATGCGGGCACCTCCTCCGCGCGGGCGCGCGCAGCGCAGTACGCGGTCCTTCAGCGACGCGTGGGTAGCGCGCACCCTGTCCGCGCGGCGGCAGCGAGGCGGCAGCGCAGTGGCGGCGCGGCAGTGGCTAGGGCATCCTAGCGTCGTATGGCAACTTAGACGCAAAAACACAAAACCCCAGATGGTCAAACACGCAAAACGAAACAACGAGAGAGAGAGAGAGAGAGAGAGAGAGAGAGAGAGAGAGAGAGAGAGAGATATGCCACTAACCTTGCTCTAACAGAGAAGATGACTCGATCTCGTTCCTCGCAGGTAATGGGAATCCGGATCCGCTTCCCGTTGACGGTGACGTTTCCGTTCCCGGTCCCCGGCACGTTTGATCGAAGAAGATGGAAGAAACCGATCTTTTTGTTTTTTCCTCTCCCCGAATTAGGGTTAGCCGATTCTTGAGAAAAGATTAATTAAATAAAACTTTATTTCTCTTGTACGTAAAAGAAAACTCAATATCGGTATATAAAGAAGGATTCCGAACTTCTCAAAAAATGTGCCGATCATCGAAACGCCCGTAACAGCTAGCACGGATCCCGATGCACACTACGGATGCCGAGACTGTTCGAACTTACTTTTCTAAACCCGAAACCAAGAAAACCCCATTCCGGGAGATCCGATCGCTTTGTCATTCTCCGTTTTCTGAGCTCTATCACAGAAAAGTACTCGCAAGCGCAGAATTTCTACCCTAAAAAGTCGATAATTAAATCTCCTAACTTTATTCGAAAAAATTATAAAAAAATAAGAAAAGTCGTGATACTACAACGAAACATTTTAACATAGGGACATTAATGGATATTTAGGTGATTTAGATGTATAGTTTTTTCCTTGACATTCCATTTGACCTTCGGTTCGGTTTTATTTTCTTATTCTTTTGCGACTGATTGTCGCGGTTGTTGTGATCTATTACCGATCGTCACGTTCTTGGCGCATTTTCAGCACACTTATAGTTTGGCCACCGTGATAGTGTACTTTTTCGGAGTGGTCGTATTTGACCTGTGATCCCTACGCGGTGTTTTGCGTGAGGGGACCCCCCTGCGGTTATTGCAGTGACGTGTTTAATACGGATGGGGTTAGCTTGCACCGACACATTGAGCAAGTTTGTGGTAGTGCCTGAGGTCTGCGGACCGACATGGTGGTTGTGATTAGGTTCTTTCACTTGGACTATTTGCATGTTGAATGTTTTTATATAGTAGCGATTATCCTGTATCTCCTTTACAGTTCGTTATTGTTATTTTATTTGCTATTATGGTTTCCCGCATTCAGTACTTATTATGCTCATTATCGTTCTTTATTTTCTTATCATCGTGTTACTCAGTGAGTACGACTTGTCCTTGTCGGCGCGTTGTACTCACTGAGAAATATGATTCAATTCGTGTTTCTCACCCCACTATTTTTACAGGATCTAGTGGTGGTGGGGGACAGGATGTGCATGAGAACGCCGCTTAGCGAACTCATTTGATTCGGTTGCTTTTTGGTTATTTTTTTACCTTTGTTAGTTACATTTTTTCCTATATGTTGGTCGTTCTAGATGCATGTGACTATGTGGTTGAATAATTGTGAATGTTGGAATGGTTTTAGTTTAATGTTTGAATAGTTTTCTAGTTTTCATGATGATTTAATAATGCATTGTGTGGATGCGGATTTCAAAAACAAAGTTTTTGTTAAAAATGGTTTTCAAAGCAATGCGTCGAGTGGACGTGAATTTTTAAAACATTATGGTTTTATTCTTTCTAAAATGAATGCGTCGGGTGTGCGCCGATTTTAAATATTGATATGTATAGCTTAAATTCCGCACTCTACTTTATTATTTCGCAAAAAATTGGTGGTTTGTGGTTGTTGGTGTTGATTGTAAAGCTGCCCACATCGTTCATATACAGGGGAGTTTCTGTCCGATTGTACAGAGGGATTTTGTATATGTGGCAGGTATGTACACGTTTCAAGAGCGGGATTTATATATAAAAAAAAAGCTTCCGCAAATCAAAAAATTTTCGTGAATTTGAATTTCAAATTGCTCTAGGGGCGTGAAAGTGACACTTTGAGCAGCACATGATCGCCAACTTGAAACTCGAGGTCACACTGACGCTAATCCACATAGCTCTTTTGCCTATTCTGCGCAGTCAACAATCGCTGTCTCGCGATACGCACCTTGGTTTTAGCATCTTCTACTAAGTTTGGCCCGATCATTCGACGTTCACTGACGTCGTCCCAACATATCGCGGACCGACATTAATGCCCATAAAACGCCTCATATGGTACCATCTTGATACTTGCCTGATAACTGTTGTTGTAGGCGAAATCCGACAAGGACAGATATTTGAATCACCACTCTTCTCTATAATCCAATTCTTAATATTGCACATAAGTCCCCCAATTTTTGATATTTTTGTTTCAGCTCATCATAGTGCGCGTAAAACGCATAGAGAACCTTCCATGTGCGATTTAAAGCAAAAATGTACATAAAATATCGGGACTTTTGCAAAAAATCCTAAAAAAATACAATATTTTCTCTTTTTTTTCATGGTTTTGCTTCACCGAATTCAAAAGCGGACTTCACCACAACGTTCACAGCGATCCGACCGTTTAGATGGCAATTTTATTTCGTCGGATTCGAGTCTCATTTCGCGAAATTAACTATTTCATTACATGCACCTCTCAAAATTTTAAATTTTAAAATATAATATTTAAATAATTCAATTTAATTTTATAGTTATTATGTGATTAGATATATAAAAATTAGAGATCTTAATAATAATAATTAGGTTTAAGTATTGAATCAGTAATTTAGATTCAACGAGTTGTTATTAATAGAAAATCAAATCGTAACAAATGATATTAACAAAATATATTAAATTTAGCTTTATATATTTTGGGTTTGAATATGATTGCTTGGACATTTTCTTTTTTAAAAAAATTGATCTGCTATTTTGTTTAATAGAACAAATGCCGCACCAAGCCTCAATGAAAGAAAATTTTAAAATTAATTTTTTTAAAAAAATATTTTTAATCTAGTCTTATCGAGTTGGGAAAAAAAAAATAATAGTATTTATATTAATTAGGAGAGAGAATATATGTTTATCTATGGCTTATCTACAGATCTAACTCTCCTAACAAATTTTTTTATAAAAATAGGCTTCCAAAAAAAATATTTGTAGAAATAGGCTTCTGGGCGTTGGGCAACCTAAATGCGGTGAATCATTCACTGCTTTCTTGAAAAGCGGTGAATGGTTCACCGCATTCACAGAGTTTCGCCAAAGTCCCATGAAAGCAGTGAACCATTCACCGTTTTTAAAAGCGGTGCCTTTCATAGTTTTTTCCCACAAAGTACAAGTTTTCTTTAAAAAAATCATCAATACATATTATAAAATTTTCATACATTTCAATTATAACATTTGACATTTATACATTTTAATTACAACATCACAACAAGTAATATATCAATCACATCACAACCAGGAATATCAATCACACCGCAACAACAAAAATATTAATCACATCACAATAATAAAAAAAATCAATCACAACATCAAATACTCTGAATGTCCTCAACATTAATTATAAATGTCTGAATTATAAAAAAATCAATATAATAATATAAAAATTATATATGCAAGAAATGAAATAAGTATGAAAATACTATGATGTCCTAACAAAATCAACTACTCTCCACACCCTCGCGACCGTCTACATTTTCGTCCGCCTCTACCTCCGCGTCCGCGTCCGCGCCGCCGACCCAGTGCTCGAATAGGCACATCATCATCATCATCATCCATCTCAGGCTGTACAGGCTCAATGCCATGTATCACATCAATATGCTCGATGGAGATGCCCTCGACAAGTATATCCGTCCTCTGCGTGTCAAGTACTGATGACTGCATCCCGTCCTGCATCTCAGGTATAGGCACGGTAGAAATATGATCGTAGCGTCGTCGCCTCCGTCGATTTGTAACACCAACTGGACTAACATATGATGTGGATGGAACATCCGATGGAGGGATCGGCGCAAATGAAGTATCAAACTGATGTATCTCGGATGTAGATGGGACGTCATATGAAGGAAGTGATGCTGACTGGAAATCGAAATGAAGGACGTCTGATGTCGAGGGAACGTCAGAATGATGAATCGAAACGGATGCGGATGGAAATCGTATGCAGACGTGGAAGTGAAGGGAATATCATCCGGACGATCAAAATATGGAGGTGGCTCTAGATGTTGTACACATCCTGAAGCAGCTAATGGGGGAGTCTCTCTAAGACATTCTCGATGTCCCACCTTATATGTTCTGGAGCGTCCATCAATCCAGACGGCTCTGGAGGATCATACATCAAATGTCCTAGACTCCTGACAGTACAGTGCAGAGTATCCACATATAAAAAAATGCATATTTATATAAACGAACTTTATATAAACGGCTACTAATATTTAAGGAAAAAAATATTAAATGATCATACCAAAGTTCGTTCGATATGTCTCCGCGGCAAAAAAAGTGAGTAGAGATCGCTATACGGGATGAGAAATCCACCTCATTGTGATATCCCAGTACCACTGCATGTACAAGGAGATAGCTCGTGCTGGATCTAGGTCGACGAAGGGACTCTACTCGGCGATATGATCTAGACGATCAGCCCATCGTAGAATATAAGAAGCATGAAATGCTGCCCAATCCTCTCCCGATCTACCCTGCGATGTAATCCGCCGTATAGCCTCCACAGGCTCTGGTATATGCTGAACTAATCCAAACTGGTGGAAAACTCGATCAGATAGATGTAACTCCACTATATGGAAACATATCAAGCAAGTTCTGGCACGCTATATAGCTGAGCCCTCGACACAAAAAGGTGGAAGACCATGCAAAATCTCCTCAGTATAAGGAGTCCAAGTAACCTGCAAAAATTAATAAAATTTAATTAATATAAATTTAAAAATTAATCTATATGTATGTAATTTAAGAATTTTTTATGTACTTGAGACTTCCACTGCTCATCAAGCTCGTCCTGATAAAACTCAATATCGGTCGCTCTGACATTCCCGCGAAAACGTAATCTCATATTCCATCTGCAAAAAAAAAATCGATAAGGCATTATATCACAATACCTAAAATCAATTATACAAATTATTGTATTAATCATCAAGGCATATATAAACATTTAACGTACCGAGAACTGAGCGGACAATCATCAAGATCTGGCGGAGCTCCAACTCTGTCGGGACGACCGATATGTATATGGTCCCACGCCCAAATCTATAAACAAAAAACAGATGATTAAAATACTGGTAAAAAAATTTAGATTATTATATTTCGGTATCGGTAATTCTATACATTTTTCTATACATTTTTCTCTTCTTATATCGGTAATTATATATATTTTTCTCTCGAAATCACTAAATGTAATATTCATTGGAATGCCACTTAATTTCTTACGACCTTCAATATACCGTGGATTATAATCTTGCATAACAAGTTGTCCATTCCAGTTAACACTAATAGCCACATTATGAGCCATCCTAATTTTTTAAAAAAATAATATTCACAAAATAAATACAAAAAATAATAATATCATAATCAGATATTATATAATGCATCTAATTATATAATAATTTCCTATTTAATTTTTATTTAATTAAATAACTAAAGTAACTAATTAACTAATTTTCTATTTAATTAATAATTTTTTATTTACTAATTTTCTATTTAATTAGTAACTGACGAATTAAACAACACAATTAAACAACTGACTAAAGTAATCAGATATTATATAATGCATTTAATTATATAATAATTTTCTATTTAATTTCTAATTATCTATTTAATTTCTATTTAATTAACCGACTAAAGTAACTGACTAATTTTCTATTTAATTTCTATTTAATTTTTATTAATTAGTAACTGATGAATTAAACAACACAATTAAACTTAAACAATCCAAAATTAAACAACAAAATTAACAACCCATCTAATTATATCATAATTTTTTAAAATAATTCAAATAATAAGATTAATTAATTTTCTAAACCCTAAATAAAATAAATTAAACTACAAATAATAGTGCATGAAAGAATGTACCTCAACTACTAAAAAGGATGTGATGTTAGCTTGTAAGGAGTAGAGAGAGAGTGAGCTTGAGCACGAGCTCAAAATGCGCAATGGGAGCTTGCTACAGGAGAGAGAGATGGAGCTCAGTGGAGGGTAGTGTGTGTGTGTGTGAGAGAGAGAGAGAGAGAGCTCGTGTGCGTGAGAGAGAGAGAGAGAGCTCGTGTGCGTGAGAGAGAGAGAGCGCGCGCGCGCTTGTGTGTGGGAGAGAGGGCAGCTTGCGTTGGAAGAAGAAGAAGAAAAGAAGAAAAAAAGAAGAAGGGTGGGTTCGGGTCGGGGGTGACTAGGATTTAAGTTAATAAAAACGGTGAACGATAACAGTGAACGGAGCGGTGAACGGTTCACCGCTTTTGAAAACGGTGAACCGTTCACCGTTTTACTAGGATTTAGAAACTTATTGAAACCTATGAATGCGGTGAATAGTTCACCGTATTTAAAAACTGTAAATCATTCATCGCTTAAAATTATTTTTATAAAAAAAATTTAAAATGACTATTTTTATAATTATAAAAATGTATAAGATTATTTAAAAAAAAAAAATCTTTTTCTCTCCTCTCAACCCACACTCACAAACACAGACACACACTCACACTCTCTCTCTCTCTCTCTCTCTCTCTCCCCACCCACACACACTGACACTCTCTCGCTCTCTCTCTTTCTCTCTCTCCTCCGGTCCCACGCACCCACCCACCCACCTACTCACTCACACTCTCTCTCTCTCTCTCTCTCTCTCTCTCTCTCTCTCTCCTCTCCTCTTCACTCTCACTCTCTCCTCACCTCCTAATTTTTAATAACAATAATAATAATAATAATAAATATTAATATAATAATATTTTTTATTATTATTATTATTATTATTATCTGTACTTAATTTGATAGTCAATATAATCAAATAATTATAATTATTTAAAAATTTTGTGAATCAACGAATACTAATTTTTAGATTTTATTAAAATATTTCGAACATAATATACATTATGGGGTACTGTCCAACTATATATATATATATTTTTTTTTTGTAAAATGTATATTGGTATATATCCAACATAATATCATTTAATTTATAAAATTTTTAAATAATTATAATTATTTGGTCATATTGATTTGTAGAGTCAAGTTAATTAAGTACTAATCATAGTAGTAGCAATAATAAAATATTATTAGTAATAATAATATTTATTATTAGGAAATATTAAATATTATTTTTATAAAATTAATTATTATTAAATATTGGCAAGTGGGGAGGAAAGAGAGTCTGTGCTCGTCGCGAGAACAGAATATACATTATGGGGTACTGTCCAACTATATATATATAT
Source organism: Tillandsia leiboldiana (assembly GCA_029204045.2). NCBI lineage: Eukaryota > Viridiplantae > Streptophyta > Magnoliopsida > Poales > Bromeliaceae > Tillandsia > Tillandsia leiboldiana. The sequence goes on along the minus strand of CM055073.1, from coordinate 33,979,141 downwards.
ATATTTTTTTTTGTAAAATGTATATTGGTATATATCCAACATAATATCATTTAATTTATAAAATTTTTAAATAATTATAATTATTTGGTCATATTGATTTGTAGAGTCAAGTTAATTAAGTACTAATCATAGTAGTAGCAATAATAAAATATTATTAGTAATAATAATATTTATTATTAGGAAATATTAAATATTATTTTTATAAAATTAATTATTATTAAATATTGGCAAGTGGGGAGGAAAGAGAGTCTGTGCTCGTCGCGAGAACAGAATATACATTATGGGGTACTGTCCAACTATATATATATATATATTTTTTTTTGTAAAATGTATATTGGTATATATCCAACATAATATCATTTAATTTATAAAATTTTTAAATAATTATAATTATTTGGTCATATTGATTTGTAGAGTCAAGTTAATTAAGTACTAATCATAGTAGTAGCAATAATAAAATATTATTAGTAATAATAATATTTATTATTAGGAAATATTAAATATTATTTTTATAAAATTAATTATTATTAAATATTGGCAAGTGGGGAGGAAAGAGAGTCTGTGCTCGTCGCGAGGTGACAGAGAGAGTGTGTGAGTTGGTAGCTAGGGGGGGAGGGAGAGAGAGAAAGAGTGAGAGAGAGAGAGGTTGGCATTCGAGAGTGGGGAAGGGGAGAAATTTTTTTTCTTTTCTAGTTAATATATAAATATTATTAATTTTTTAAAAAAATATTATCTAACTAAAATTAAATTAAAAAAAAAATAAAAAAATTAAAAATTTTAATTTCTTTTAAAAAATTTAATAAATATTTTTTTAATAAAATTTTGCATGACTTATGTTGGTTTAAAACGTGGCATACGATATGGGAGTCCTCTTATTGTCAAACAGGTCACTTTGGGGGTGTACATGTAGCATTGCTCAATTGAGAGATGCTACGTATACATTTCTTTAGGGGTGTACACTCTACATCCCACTCTATCCCATTTGATATGGGTATTATTCTACTCGTTACATCGAGTAACGAGTGAAATTCATCCCATCCCAGAATAAAATGGAATGTAAGATATACACCCCTAAAAGGATATATATTTATATATACCCTATATAATTTATAGAAGAGAAATACTACCTATACATCTATAAATGGGTGTACATCTTACACCCACACCATCCAAGAATGGAGGCCTTTTCACCCATCACTTCAAGTGATGGATATGGCCGGTGTAAGATATGGAGTGTATACTTAGCTTTTTAATTGACATGCTGACTCATACTCGAGGTGATGGGTAATTGGGCGTCATGTGAAGCACATTCTTTTTTTTATTTTTTTAACTTTATAATTAGAAAAAGAAAAAAAAATATTAAGCACTATTTTTTTTTGGAAAATGCTATGTGTACACCCCTTTCGGGGTGTACATCATACACCCCACCCATCTAAGGGTGGGGGTGTGATGATGGGTCACTTGATGTGACCCGTAAAAAATATCGTCACCATTAAAATGGTGGAGGTGTATGATGTACACCCCTTCGGGGTGTACATGTAGCATTGCTTTTTTTTTTACCTTCGTACCGTACGGTCCATTCGTCTTCTACTTTTTTCTTCATATATATATATATATATATATATATATATATATATATATATATATATATATATATATATATATATATATATACCTAAAATTATTCTTAAAAAATACAATTTATATTATTTTATTCAATTTAATAAATTTATGTCACGCCCCGAGTCCGCCAATTTATACAGTTTGGGCACGCCAACAGACCCGCCAGTCGGGTAAGACCTTTTCCTACCCGAAAGGAACGGTAACATCCATAATAACACAACAAGTGTATGCGGAAGCTCAATATCAGAGTACTAAAAATCACTACAAATTTAAACTTTCATTCAATAACAATAGTTAAAACGGAAATGAAAGCATACAAGAGTGAACCATGCATTACTTTATTACACTTTACATCTCTGAACTTGCAAATAAAATTATTACAATTCCTTTACATAAATTCCTCACCATACAAGGTTTCGGAGACATCCGATAAAATTGGAACGATACAGAGAAGATTAGCATGGCCCCTGCGCAAGGATGACACGCACAAATCGAGAAATGGTCCGTAAATATGTTTTGAGGTCTTACCCGACTGGCGGGTCTGTTGGCGTGCCCGAACCGTACAAATTGGCGGACTCGGGACGTGACAATTTAATATTTTTAATAAATATATTTAAGTCAATTTATGGCTAATGAATAGAGTCATTCAATTTAACAAAGTATAAATATTTTAAATTATAAAAATTAGATGTCTCTTGGTCTCAAGACAAAAAATCATAGTTGAGGGGTCTAGTTTAGAGTAGGGCTGTCAGCGAGATGTGGTGAGCCAAACAAAATTGAGAGGAGTTGGATGTCTTGTGGCGATATGGAGACAACTTTGTAATTCGTGCCGGTGCGATCGATTCATGCAGAATTCAACGAATTTTGCTCGTGATGGGACAGTCGTCGAAAACTGCCCTAACACTTGGGCTTATTATCATGAGAATAGATGGCGTGGTGTTCTGTGTATTCAACTCTGTCACACCACCTGCACTGTTTAGTCAGCCACCCAATCAGTTGTCCCCTTCCGTGCTCAGTTGTTTTTCCCTATAAATGGTATTGAGAGCAAGTTTACTGAGAGGAAACTCTGCCGATTGTTGTGAGAGGTTGGCTTGAGCTGAAGACAAAAAATCTTCAGCAGATCGTGGAGTTCGAGAACCTCTTCCTCGAATCGGTTCGTGCCCAGTAAAGCCTCATTTGGCGACCAACTACTAACTTTCGCCAATCTTCAGTCTGAGATGGGGGATGTCACCAAGCAGGGGTGATCTCTTACTTTGTCTATTGTCTTAAGCTTTGTTCGGTGATTTGTTTCTTACATTAGCTGTAAGAGTGTGTTGTGGTGGAAGTGTCCTGTTGTTCTCCCTAAGCCATGAGGTTTTGGAACCCTAGGGGTTAGTGACCCAATGTTTGGGGTGTGTTGCTTGTGGACCTCAAGATAGTACCATGGGGTTGTAGAACCGAGAGTTCGGTTGAGTGTGAGAGCTGGTAGACTCTGTCTTAGGAATAGCCTAAGAAGAATTAGAGACTTATAAACTAGTGTGGTAACCTGGGTAGCTGGCCTTCGGGCTGTTGTGTGGCGTGAGAGCGCTTGACAGAGGAGTAGGTCGATACTTTCGACTCCTCTTGGAATGAGTGTACAGAGCTAACGATTTGGGCTTGGTGACGTGGGTACAATCCCGGCCTCCCATTCGATTATATAAGCTTTTTAAATACTCTAGATCAAATTTAACAGAGCCGATCGTCCATTCAGAAGGCCCAATATCGAAAACAATTTGGGAGTACGAGAGCCTCCGTGCATTTAAGAGCACTATATATATATATATATATATATATATATAGGGTATGGCTACTATACTCTTATGAGTAAAAATTTTTTGTACTGATAAGTTTTCATCCCTTGGATGAAGGAATGTGCGGTTAGGATTATAGTAGTTCCTAAGATTTTTACTATTTTCCCAACAACCTAGTAAACCCTAGGGGGACCACTATCATCCTAACCGCACATTCCTTCATCCAAGGTAAAAAAGTTATGAGTACAAAGGAGTTTATACTCATAAGAGTATAGTAGCC
>CM055073.1:33970230-33975369 GCA_029204045.2 Tillandsia leiboldiana | reverse complement strand
GAGAGAGAGAGAGAGAGAGAGAAAGAGATAGTCCGGCTACTATATTATCGATAGCACCAGGCATTTCATGCTATCAAATTTTCTACCCTTAGATGAACCCCTTTGACCATTTTCACCCGTTAGATTTTACTATTTTTTCAACCATCCATTAAATCCAAGGGGCCCACTATCATCTCAACCACACTTTTTTTAATCCAAGGGTTAAAAACTTAATAGGACAAATAACTTGGTGCTATTAATAGTATTCCAGCCTAGCTATATATATATATATATATATAGTTCGGCTACTATACTTGTAAAAGTACCAAATAATTTGTACTTGTAAATTTTCTACCGTTAGATCTAGCACTTTAACTAATTTTGCCCCTTAGATCATACTATTCCACCAACCAACCGCTAAACACAAGGGGTCCACTATCATCCTAACCGCATATCCCTTCATCCAATGACAAAAAACCTACAAGCACCAATAAGTTGGTACTTTTAAAAGCATAAGAGCTCAATTCATATATATATATATATATAGTAGGGCTACTATACTCTTATGAGTATAAACCTTTTTATACTCATAACTTTTTTACCTTTGGATGAAGGAATGTACGTACGGTTAGAATGATAGTGGTCCCCCTAGGGTTTACTTGGTTGTTGGGGAAATAGTATAAATTCTAGGGACTACTATAATCCTAACCGCACATTCATTCATCCAAGGGATGAAAACTTATGAGTACAAAAAGATTTTACTCATAAGAGTATAGTAGCTGGACCTATATATATATATATATATATATATATATATATATATATATATATATATATATATATATATATATATATATATATATATATATATATATATATATATATATATATATATAAAGAGAGAGAGAGAGAGAGAGAGCTAGGCTTGTATGCTTTTAAAAGCACGGAGGCCTCGGTGCTCCCAAATTGTTTTTGATGTTAGAACTTCCGAATAGACATCGGCTCCATCAAACTTGATATAGAGTATTTAAAAGGCCTAGAAATTAAATTTCACGAATTTTTGATATCATTTGCCTAGTGATCAATGTGGCTCAAAATCAACAATTTTAATGATAATGGTAAGCCGTTTGCAAGTTTAACGGTGTAGAAATATCTTAGTCACGTAAAATTTTGATAGAAAATTCTTTAAATTATATAGAACAAGATAAATAGATTTAATATAAAATTTAAGTATCATATCATCATATTTTGTGAGATTTTTTTTTCAGATTTTATGCCCTTAAGATTACTAGGTAAATGATATTATAAAATCAGAAAATTTAGTTTTTAAATATTTAAAATATTCTAAATCAAGTCTAACGGAGCCGATCATCCATTCGAAAGTCCCAACATTAAAAATAATTTTGGAGCACGGAGGGCTCCATAAAACTAAAATCACTCACTCTCTCTCTCTCTCTCTCTCTCTCTCTCTATATATATATATATATATATATATGTATATATATATATATATATATATATATATATATATATATATATATATATATGTATATATATATATATATATATATATATATATATATATATATATATGTATATGTATATATATATATATATATATATATATATATATGTATATGTATATATATATATATATATATATATATATATATATATATATATATATATATATATATATATATATATATATATATATATATATGTGTGTGTGTGTGTGTGTGTGTGTGTGTGTGTATAGAGTAGAGCTTATATGCTTTTAAAAGCATAAGCTCATTCATTCTTGTGAATTTTTTACTATTTGATTTGTATTGGAATTTGTGTTTTTGTAAATTCAACTAAAAAGAGAGAAAGATAAAGTATAAAGCAAAAAATCTCAATACAAATTCAATGGGAAAAAATTCACAAGCATGAATGGGCTTGTGCTTTTAAAAAAGGCATATAAGCTCTACTCGTGCATGTATATATATATATATATATATATATATATATATATATAGAGAGAGAGAGAGAGAGAGAGAGAGTAGAACTTATATACTTTCAAAAGTCCAAGCTCGTCCATACTTGTGAAAAAATTTTATCATAGAATTTGTATTGGGATTTGTGTAATTATACTTTCTCTCTCTCACCTATTGCTTTTACAATAATACAAATCCCAATAAAAATTCTATAGTAAAAAATTTACAAGTATGAACGAGCTTGTGCTTTTGAAACTATATATACTCTACTATATATATATATATATATATATATATATATATATATATATATATATATATATATATATATATATATATATATATATAAAATTAAACTACTATGCTATCGATAGCACCAAGAAAGTTTTTAGCCCTTAAATTAAGAGATGTGCGGTTAAGGTGATAGTGGGCCGATTGGATTTAGTGGGTGGTTAGAGAAATAATATGATCTAATATATGGAAATGATCAAAGGGGTGAATCTAACGACAAAAAACTCGGTAGTACTAAGTGCTTTGTGCTATCGATAACATAATAACCGAACTATATATATATATATATATATATATATATATATATATATATATATATATATATATATATATATATATATATATATATATATATATATATATATATATATATATATATATATATATATATAGTAGTGCTTATATACTTTCAAAAACATAAGCTCAAATATTATTTTTTTACTATTGGATTTGTATTAAGATTCGTGCTATTGTACTTTCTTTTTCTCTCTCTTTAATTGATTTTACAATAGCACAAATCTCAATGCAAATTCTATGGTAAAAAATTCACAAGCATATTTAGGCTTGTGCTTTTAAAAGTATATAAGCTCTACTTTATATATATATATATATATATATATATATATATATATATATGGAGAGAGAGAGAGAGAGAGAGAGATGAGCTGGAATGCTATCATTAGCAAACTAGTTCAGTTGCCACCCATTTGTTTTCAATGATGGAACTTTCAAATCGACGATCGGCACCGTTGAATATGATCTAGACCACTAGAAGTATCTAGAAATTAAATTTTAAATCTTTTCGACATCTTTGATCTTATGATCAAAAAGTTACAAAATTTATAATTTTAATGGTAGATATAAGTCTTTTACTTGTTTAACTGTATAAAAAGATCTAAATTAATTAAATTTTTATCAGAAAATTTTTAAAACTATTTAAAACAAGATATATATTTTTGATCTTCATTACAAGACTCCTATCATCACTTTTTGAAAAATATTTATTTTCGACCGTTCATTTTTTTGCCCACTCGATGGATTAGAAAAGAATATAAAAAATGTATTAATTTCTAAATAGTTTAAATGGTTTAGATCATATTCAACTGTGCCGATCATCAATTTGGAAGCTCTATCATCGAAAATAAATGGGTGGCAAACGAGCCAGTTTACTACTGATAGCATTCTAGCCTAGCTATATATATATATATATATATATATATATATATATATATATATATATATATATATATATATATATATATATATATATATATATATATATAAACTAAGCTGGAATACTATCGATAGCACCAAAGACTTTAACCCTTGGATTAAGGGATGTGCGATTAGAATGATAGTGGTCCCTTAGGGTTTAGTGGGTGGTTGATTGAATAGTAAAAATATTAGAGGACAACTATAATTTCAACTGCATATTCTTTTATTCAAGGGCTAGAAACTTGGTATCACAAATTACTTGGTGCTATCGATAGTATTCCAGTCGGACTCTCTCTCTATATATATATATTTATTTATTTATGTGTGTGTATGCACGCGCACCACACGATTAATAGCATCAAATCATCAGTGCTATTAAATTTTGATCATATGGTAAATATAAAAGATGTACGATTTGAATAATAAATATCTCCCAAATTTTAATAAGTAGATAGAATATTATAATTTAAAAAATAAAAATAAATTTAAAAATATTTTAACGGTAAAAAATTTAGTAGCGCATAAATCTCCCCATAGTATAATAACTGGATTCTATATATATGCAAACATTAACAAAGAAGCAAAACCGAAGGAACTTATGGCAATATGGCAATACCAGCCCCCTTGGCTGGTTTAAGTATCTTAATTAGTGGATGGGGCTAGGTTCTTGGAAGCAAAAGAAACCCTTTCACATATATTTCTAAATAAAAGTAGTAGCATGGCCAAGCAAGAAAGATAAGAACTTGTGATGAAAAATTTGCACATAGAATGTTCAAGTACAAGCATTCTCTATTAAAAACCAAAAACACACAATCATTTTCAAATTATCAACCCCGGAAAACATGTCAAATAAAGCCTACTAATGTAGGTGTGCTTTTTCTTCAGTAGAAACTTTGCACAGTCGCTACAAAAAGGCAGAGACTGGAGGTAATTCATTCAAGGGGACTTAATTGTACATTGCATGCAAAAAAGAATGCGAATGCAAAACCTGAAAAATAAGTAACAACTTGGTTCTTGAAAACACAGCAAATGGCCAGTATTTGACTAAAACCCACCTAGCTTATTAGCAGGATATATTGGCAAGCTTGATTCAAATCTCTAAAATATCTCTTGGTGTCACTATTAGGAAACTTCAAAACAAATTTTGATATTACAGAGTAAGAAGACAAAACATTCATGCAAGAGAATCATTTTCTTTTCCTTCAGCGAGAAGTTCCTCGCTGATCCTCCCTCTCCAGTCTCTCTTTCTGAAATAAAGAAGAAAAAAAAATCTTCAGGAACCAAAGTACAACAACAGTAAAGACAATTAAGACCAAAACTATTTCATTCATATAAGCACTTTCTGGGTAGAATCAAACTGACTTTATTGTTCATTTTTTATCATCACATTAACAAGGCAATGCAGGAATATTAGACTATCTAATAAAAAATACTTGATCAAAAAAGGTAAACGAACTGAATGGTTCTTACTGTTAGATGTTTGCATTCAGGTCAAATGAAGAAATTGATTTATATTTAATAGTTAATGCCACATACGGAACCAAAACCAAGTGGCCTAATTCCATACAACAATCCGTGGGAGAGAGTAACATCACGGAGATATTAATGGATCAAGCACAGAAAGAGAAACCAAAGAACTTCACAGAAAGACTATCGGACAGAGACTAATAATATTTCA
>CM055073.1:33942730-33965230 GCA_029204045.2 Tillandsia leiboldiana | reverse complement strand
ATGTGCGGTTAGGATGATAGTGGGCCCCTAGAGTTTAGTGGGTGGTTTGTGGAATAGCATGATCTAAAGGATGGAATTGATTAAAGAGATATATCTAACGGTGAAAAACTTACAAACACCAAGTGATTGGTACTTTTACAAGCACCATAGCCGGACTCTATATATATATATATATATATATATATATATATATATATATATATATATATATATATATATATATATATATATATATATATATATATATGATTTTATAAGCACAGAGCACGGTGAAAAACTTACAAGAACCAAGTCTGGCTATAGTTTTTAGCCCTTGGATGAAAGGATGTACGGTTGGGATGATAGTGGGCCCCTAGGATTTAGTGGGTGGTTGGTGGAATAGCATGATCTAAAAGGTGGAATTGATTAAAGGGATAGATCTAACAGTGAAAAACTTACAAGCACCAAGTGATTGGTACTCACCATAGCCGGACTCTATATATATATATATATATATATATATATATATATATATATATATGTTTTTATAAGCACAAAGCCCTCCGTGTATATAAAGTCGTTTTCGATATTGGGACTTCCAAATCGACGATAGGTTCCGTTAGAGTTGATTTAAAGTATCTAGAAAATAAATTTTGTGATTTTTTTATATCATTTGCCTAATGATCGAAAGAGCTCAAAATTAACGACTGAAATGTACTTCATTTGCATGATTTGATTAGAAGCACATGGCCAACTATTCAAGTTCTACTTTGTGGTACTTAAGAATGATTTCATAAGGGAAACCGACATTATTCTAAACTAGTTTGTTGAACCCCCTTGATGGCTTGATGGCATGTGACACCCCACTAGTCCCACATCGGATGGGAATGTGAATGTGTTTGGGTTTATATGAGACATGGACACCAGTAATAATAACTGAGCTTAAGCATTTTGGGCTGTGGTGTGGGCCCAATGAGTTATTAGTGCTAGTAGGCCGAGTCGTTACATGGCATGTTAGAATGGATTCGAATTTGGAAACATATAACAAACTACTATTCCTTTCAATATTTTTGGGAATTAATAAGGGCCTTAAAATTCAATTTTAGAGTAAATAGAGTAGTTTTAAGATATCAATGTAAGAACTATTCAAGTCATATTCTGATTTTCATATTTATCATCCTTTTCTTCTCTTTATTTGTGTCCAATACTTCAATGCTTATCCTTTGCCTCTATTGGCTATTTCGTTTAATATGATAAGATTATTTTATAGAGTAACTTTAAAAGATAAGGCATTTTCCTTTTGGTGTCCGTGGAATATAGCAATGTTGCTGACACTGTTTGAAGGCGTGCCTGAGGCGCGCGCCTCGGCGCCTAGGCACAAGGCGCGTGCCTTAGCGCCTCAGCAATAGCGAGGCACAATGCTATTGCTGAGGTGCGCGCCTAGGTTCTGAGGCGCGTGCAGGGCGAGCCATTGCTGAGGTGCACGCCTAGGCTCTGAGGCGCGCGCCTCACAATATTTATGCTTAGATAAATTTTGGATTCAAGTTATTGGGTTGTCGGATTCTTAATTTGATTCTTAAACTTTAACCCGTTAAGATACCTAAAGAAATCTTAAAAGAAACCCCCCAAAAAAAGGAAAAGGGAATTAAAAAAGAAAAATAAATTGAAAAGGAAAAGAAAATAGAAAAGGGAAAGGGAATTAAAAAGGGTAAGAATAAGTTGTCGTCATCTCGATCGTCTTTATTCATTGATGAAGAGCTAGATCGGGTTGATTTTAGGGATACAGAAGAAGAAGATATTTGGGATAAAATATCTGAAAATGATTATGATGAAGAAGAAGAAGAAGAAAATTATGGCGATGCAACCGATGAGGATGAATATGAGGATGATGCTTAAAGAACGACCAAATGAAAGCATTGGCACCACAATCACTTTTAAGTTTTTAGTTGAAAATTGAAATATATATATTTTAATTTGAGAACCTATATGTATATGTTTTCTTTACTTTTTGATGGTTATTTTTTTTTGTATGGTTATTTTTGGGTTTTTTATGTAGAATATTAAATTAAATTAGGCTTAGTAAATGTGCGCCTCGTGGTGCGCCTCGCGCCTAGACTCCAGAGGAGCCTTGCGCCTTTTGTGCCTCGCGCCTTTTCAAACACTGGTTGCTGATATCAATTATAAATAATTTGCTGTAACATGAAAATTCTAGGAAACTTGTCCTGCTAATTGGGTTCTCTTCCTAGTAATATTTGGGTTCTCTTTCTACTAAATAAGTGCACACTTGATCCATTGTTCCAAAAAGCAACTTATGCTGCTGCATATGTGGTTTAGATCATCAACCGCATGGCATATGCAATATGCGGTGTTAGTATGCGGTCGGATTGCATATGTGGCCCATATATGGCATGCGACTACATATGTGATAGTTTATTTTTCGAAGGTAGAATTGAAGTGGATATGTATGCGGCATGCGACTGCATACATGATATTTTTTCTTCGAAGGTAGAATTGAAGTGCAATGTTGAATAAGCAAACAATCCTATTCAACATTGCACTTCAATTCTACCTTCGAAAAAAAAACTATCACATATGTAGTTGCATGCCATATATGGGCCACATATGCGGTCCGACCGCATACTGCACCGCATATTACATATGCCATGCGGTTGATGATCTGAACCACATATGCAGCAACATAGGCTGCTTTTTGGAACAATGGATCAAGTGTGCACTTATTTAGTAGAAAGAGAACCCAAATATTACTAGGAAGAGAACCCAATTAGCAGGGACAAGTTTCCTAGAATTTTACTAGGAAGAGAACCCAAATATACTAAGATGTCATGTTACAGCAAATTGTTTATAATTGATATTAGCAACCAGTGTTTGAAAAGGCACGAGGCGCAAAAGACGCAAGGCTCCTCTAGAGCCTAGGCGCGAGGCGCGCGCCTCAAGAACGCGAGGCGCACATTTACTAAGCATAATTTAATTTAATATTCTACATAAAAAAACCAAAAATAACCATACAAAAAAAAATAACCATCAAAAAGTAAAGAAAACACATACATATAGGTTCTCAAATTAAAAATATATATATTTCAACTTTCAACTTAAAACTTAAAAGTGATTGTGGTGCCAATACTTTCATTTTGTCGTTCTTTAAGCATCATCCTCATACTCATCCTCATCGCTTGCATCGTCATAATTTTCTTCTTCTTCTTCTTCTTCTTCTTCTTCTTCATCATCATTTTCAGATTTTTCATCCCAAATATCTTCTTCTTCTGTATCCTCAAAATCAACCCGATCTATCTCTTCATCAATGAATAAAGACGATCGAGATGATGACAACTTATCCTTACCCTTTTTAATTCCCTTTCCCTTTTCTATTTCCTTTCCCTTTTCAATTTATTTTCCTTTTTTAATTCCTTTTTCCTTTTTTGGGGTGGTTTCTTTTAAGATTTCTTTAAGTATTTTAACGGGTTAAAGTTTAAGAATCAAATTAAGAACCCGACAACCCAATAACTTGAACCCAAAATCCATCTAAGCATAAATATTGTGAGGTGAACATGAGGCGCGCGCGAGAGCCTAGGCGCGCACCTCAGCAATGGCTCGCCCTGCGCGCGCCTCAAAGCTTAGGCGCGCACCTCAGCAATAGCGTTGTGCCTCGCTATTGCTGAGGCGCTAAGGCACGCGCCTTGTGCCTAGGCGCCGAGGCGCGCGCCTCAGGCACGCCTTCAAACAGTGTCAGCAACATTGCTATATTCCACGGACACCAAAAGGAAAATGCCTTATCTTTTAAAGTTACTCTATAAAATAATCTTATCATATTAAACGAAATAGCTAATAGAGGCAAAGGATAAGCATTGAAGTATTGGACACAAATAAAGAGAAGAAAAGGATGATAAATATGATAATCAGAATATGACTTGAATAGTTCTTACATTGATATCTTAAAACTACTCTATTTACTCTAAAATTGAATTTTAAGGCCCTTATTAATTCCCAAAAATATTGAAAGGAATAGTAGTTTGTTATATGTTTCCAAATTCGAATCCATTCTAACATGCCATCAAGCCATCAAGGGGGTTCAACAAACTAGTTTAGAATGATGTCGGTTTTCCTTATGAAATCATTCTTAAGTACCACAAAGTAGAACTTGAATAGTTTGCCATGTGCTTCCAATCAAATCATGCAAATGAAGTACATTTGTACACAAAATCTTTCGAAAGAACCTAAAGTGTTGACACAAGCAAGGCACGCATCTTTTGAGACATAAAACCATAACAATACCCCAGACATGTAACACAATTAATATTACAAGATGAACAACGCACGCTCCATCTTACTAAATCTTGGCTACTATCACAATATTGAGCAAAGTAACAAAATAAACCTAAGAAACCTGTCCATATCAAGAGAAAAGGAAAAAAGTAACATGGAGATTGAAGTATTATACTTGAAGTTTGACAAAGTTTCCCTTATATTTAACTAATAATATCTGAAATTTCTGAATAAGGGAGAAAATAAAATGGAGATCAAAAAGGGTAAGATGTATCATGTATGAAAATTGACGTTTCTAAAGTGCCTTTTTTTGCACCTCTCACACTGGCCATGGAGCATTTAGGAGAGCCTAAAAAGGATTTGGAGTATATCGAGACATTTCAATAGGGCCTATAAGCCACCGTTTGGTTTGGGTACAAAGGGGGGATATCCCCCCTTTGTACCCAAACATATTACCAGTACAACCCGGTATGGGGGGGGGGGGGGGGATATCCCATCCCCCCCCCCCCCCGAACTACCCTATTCTGGCCCCTTCCCAAGGCAGAGGCTCTTCCTTGGGAACGGGCATTTGCTTCTTTTTTTTCTTCTGTTTTTCTTTTTTTTTTTTCTCTTTTATATGCTTCTTTTGATTTTTTTTTTTTATTAAAATTTATAAATTTTAAAAAATATTTAAATTTTTAATTTTATAAATTTTAATTTTTTAAATTTTATATTTTAATAAATCTAAAAATTTTATTTTTTTTAAAAAAATATTAATTTTAAAATTTTAAAATTTATACAATTTTTTTATAATTTTTGAAAAATTTATATAAATTTAAAAATTAAAATTTTTAATCCTACTTAAAATTTTAAAATTAACTTCTTTTTTTTTTGCTCCCACTTAAAATTTTTATAAAAATTAAAATTAATAAACATTAAATTTGAATAAATTTTGAAATTTTAATTTTGAAAAAAATATTAAAAAGAAAAGGATATTTTAATCTTTTAACACAAAAGTCAACTCTCTATTCCTCTTATTCTTCAATCACTACCAAACACTAATTTTTTTATACCTGGTACTAATCTAATTCCCAACTAAACACAAATTCACATTATACCTAGCTTATACCTAACTTTATACTTATCTCCGGTACTACTAATTCTCTCTTATCCACGAACCAAACGATACCTAAAGGTTTGAACTTTTATTTGCCAAATAGGTCTGCCTGAGGCTTATCCTAACTGCTCAGTTCTAGCAGCTGGTTTTGGGACTGTATTTATGAACTAATTATAATCCGCCAATCATATATACCAACAGATCAACAATTTATGAGGTCAACATTCTTGGAGCATGCATAGCAATAGTTCTGCTGAGCCCTTTCCTAACTCACTCACTCTATATATATAGAGAACACACACAGATATGCTCTTATAAAATAACAGCAATATAATATATTTCTTATAGTTTACAAGATTGGAACCTAGAAGTCAAAGCATTAGCAATCCCTAGTACTACACCTCAAAAGGAAAAGAATAAAAGAAGAAAGAAAAGACAAACCATAATAAGAAATTTGTAAGTAAACAACATCACAAAATAAAAACTATGACCAAATAGCATCACAAATAACAGCTGTAGAATATCCTCCTAAATCTCATAATATAAAACATTCGATGCATAGCATTATTAGGTCAAGAAATTAAGAGAGAGAGAGAGAGAGACCTACTTTGTTGGGTTGCTAATGCAGATGGTCTCTTTGTTGTGCAAATTGTCCCCTTATTGCGTAGAAGATGGAGTATGTGAGGGTGTGGATCATAAGCGCTAACCAACTAACCCAAAAGCACGTGCTGATAGGAAGGGCACACCCATCGTACTTAAGGGCTTAGCCACAGCGCTCAGGGGCTTCAACCTAACTCAACCCACCTGAACGTTAGATTTATTATTGGGTCTCTTACCGTTAGATCTATTGTGGACCGCAGCCCCACTCAACTTATTGGGCTCACCCACCACAACTTATTAGTCTCTTGGACCTATTATCACGGGAAAGAAAATTGAACCTATTTTAGCCAATAATAAATAGCCAACAATTCCCCCTAATACCTGCACTGTTAATACAGCATGTGGGAATCGTACCAGCGCCATTCACTCTAATACCACTTGTGGATCGTGAGCGCTAACCAACTATCTCAAAAGCGCGTGCTGATAGGAAAGGCGCACTCATTGCACTTAAGGGCTCAATCACAGCGCTCACAGACTTTGACCAGAGTCAACTCACCTGAACATTAGGTTTATAGTTGGGCCTCTTACCGTTAGGTCTATTGTGGATCGCGACCCTACTTAACTTATTGGGCTCACTCAACTTAACTTATTAGTCTCCTTAACTTATTATCACGAGACAAGAACTTGGGCCTATTTTAGCCAATAATAAATAGCCAATAAAGAGGAGGGGTTTCTCACGAGTTGTTCTCTATTGGGTTTTTTTTAAAAAAAATGTGATGGTTTGTAAGTCGCGCAGAGTAGGCGGCTCACTTTTGACGACTTTGGGATTTTATAGGCTGAAATAAAAAAAGTGAGATGTAGTTGTAACCCACTTTATTGTTTCACTTTTCAAAAGTAACATACATGTTCACTCTTATAAACCAAACAACCAGAAAAATACCACCTCGCCAAAGTATCACTTTCATTCAAGGATTTAAGTATCCATCGTCATGGTTCGTATTCATCGTGTCGTATCGTGCCAATAAAATGCCGGCATGCCGATGGCACAACTCAAACCCTCTTTTCTTTAATTTACTAAGGAATTTTCTCAATAAAGTTCAAAAGATTTGATAAAGATACATAAAAAACAATTATAAAATTATGTTGCTAAAAAAAATAATTATTTTATGCCATTATGTGTTGGCATACATGTATTTTTTGTGACCGACACTCATCGGCATTGCTCGGCACACACCTTGCCGTACCGTGCCAGCAAGTTTTCGACACGACCCCGTGCCATGGCACTTAAATCCTTGCTTTTATTGTTTCATTTATGGGCAACCAAACATGCGCTAAGTGCAGTAGGTTCAGTTCTTTTCAACTGGTATTATGTTTATTAGATACAAAATTTCTTTCTATTCAAAAATGGGTGACTTTGAAATATATTAGCTGCTTCTTCTTCTTGTATATTCTCCCTTATTGTTCCAATATTACTTTTATTAAACTATACTTAACCAAGCAATTCTTCATAAGTATTTAACGCACCAATTATTTAAACAAAAATTTCATTCTATTCAAAGAACTAGTGCTGCAGCAACATTTTGGTGCCTTTGTTTTCTTAGATTTCTATCTGCTATACAAAATTAATGTGTTTAGATTTGGTTACTGCTTTTCAGAAGTTGAGAAAAATGTAATCAAAGCATTTCGCAATGAGCAAATTTCTCTTTTGGAAGTTGGAAAAAAAAAAAAGTGCTTTGGTAAGTAGTATCTTCTTAAGAATGAGCTAA
This sequence comes from Tillandsia leiboldiana, assembly GCA_029204045.2. Classification (NCBI taxonomy): domain Eukaryota; kingdom Viridiplantae; phylum Streptophyta; class Magnoliopsida; order Poales; family Bromeliaceae; genus Tillandsia; species Tillandsia leiboldiana. Next base: position 33,957,508 of record CM055073.1, on the reverse strand, counting down.
TCAATTTCTATGTAACAGTGCCCATGGATCTTCTTGAAGACAAAGTACAAATGACTAAGTGATCTCTAGGCTTCTCATCCAGTCTAACCAAAATTGTTTCTCAATCTTTTAGGAAAGAATTTTGACAATAATCTTCCAACATATGGACAAGATAGCAGTTCTCTTTCTAGAAGTTTCCCCCAATCTTTTATCTCAGCATCCAAAGGTCAAGTAGCATGTAAATAAAGAGGGGAATTACAATTTTAGAGGGATATTATTCATATATGAACACTTTACTTTGAATTGCAGGGGCAGCTTCTATATGAGTGGGAAAAATTAGTGGAACCGACGCCAAAGTCATTTTGATCTCACGGCCTCAAGCTATATTGTTAAGTCAAGGTAGATTTTCATCTCACCAAAAAGATGAGAATCATGTGTCTGACTGTTTTCACTAATTTTCTAGTGAAGGAAAAATTGCATGTGTCGAAGCTTAAGTCATCACCTAAAGATTTTCATTTAACACAGTGATCATGTCTCATCAGGTATTTTTGTTCTGTTGTTGTATTTCATTTCCATGTCACTGGAGCCAAGCGAAAACAAATGGCTCACAGCTAACAACGATTTATTCGGAAACCAAAATCAATACACGAAGAGAGGAATCCACACTGAAGAGACACAGCACCCAACCACAACATTTACAAAAACCAAGAGAGCATCAATCACAAGAATACTAGAGCTCAAAAGCCTCTCAGCAGAGCAAGACCTGTAGCCAAGATTGGCGACAGCATCAAGAAGAAGGATAATTTGCCAACAAAATAAATGCAACAAAACGAGGGACAATCCGGAAGAGGATAAGCAAAGTTGACCTATTAATGCAGCACGTGTCTGATATTCTATGTATTCCCCACAAATAACTAATGCAACAAAGAAAAAAAAAAAAAACCTAAAGAAGAGGCAAATTGTTGAACCATACAGTGAAAGCACCTACTCATCACGAATCAATCATACACTACAAGTAGTAATCTATTGTCAAACAAACTATAAATCAAACATCAAGTAAAGAATAAATCCATTAAAAATTTATTACTTAAAGGCTAAATGTTCAAAATTGGCAATACCGTTAAACCCTTTTAAACCCTAGCTTGATTAAAGTTCCGAAACGGAAACCCTAGCGATCAAAACCCTAAGCCTAGTATCGAAGAGGGAGCGAATCTCACCGAGATCACTTGGACGGAGGCGGCGGCAGCGGCAGCGTGGGCGCGGGGCCGCCGAGGAGGGTGGCCTGCTGGAGCTCGAGCTCGTTGAGCTGTTGCTCGCGGTCCATCTCGATGATGAGCGGGACGAAAAGGACGAGGAAGGTCGTTCCCGCGATCCACGCCGCTTTTCCGGTGCTCCGGAGGAGCTTCTTCGCCACCGTCGCCGCCTCCGCCGCCGCCTCCCTGCCCCGCACCACGATCGGCGAGCGAGAGATCGACCCCAACGCGCCCTCGCCCTCGCCCTTGCCCTCGCCCTCGCCGCGGCCCCTCCGGCTCAGAGACGACGACATCTGCACGCTTCGTGGGGCGCACCAACAACGGGGGGTCGGGGGAGGAATAGGGTTTTGAGAAATAGGGTTTTGAGCGGATTTTCTGTTGGTCTATTACGCCAAAAGGGCCGGAATTGGCGGGCTATGCATGTTACCCGATATTTGATCGAACCCGAACTTGAATAGGTGGATTCAACCAAAAGTAAAGCAGGAATAGTTTCAATTATTATGAGTATAATAATAAACAGCAAAAATTCAACATATTTGGATTCGATTCTAGCTTTTTATCAGTGTACGAAATAAATTCAAAATCGCAAGCAAATCCATATATATATATATATATATATATATATATATATATATATATATATATATATATATATATATATGAGAAGTGCTAGGTGTACACCCCCAAATGGGATGTACATTCTACACCCACCCATCCGATGGTGGGTATTCATCCACTCGTCACTCGATGTGACGAGTGAAATTCACCCACCCCTAGGATGGAGTAGGTGTAAGATGTACACCCCATTTGGGGTGTACATCTAGCATTTTCCTATATATATATATAGGAAAATGCTACTTGTACACCCGTAAGGGGTGTACATCTCACATCCCCACCCATCTAAGGATGGGGGTGTGATGAGGGGTCACTTGATGTGACCCATAAAAAACATCGACACCATTAAAGAGGTGGAGGTGTAGGATGTACACCCCTTCGGGGTGTACATGTAGCATTACTCTATATATATATATATATATATATATATATATATATATATATATATATATATATATATATATATATATATATATATATAGCTACTATACTCTTATAAGTATAAATTCTTTTGTATTCATAAATTTTTCGTCCTTGGATGATATTGGCAAATTACCAATGTAGCAGAAATTAGGATTCCTGAATTTTGCTGAGTCCTTGAGCTTCAACTCACTTTTCGACCCGATACTCTTCGCGTCGGTCCGAAACGCACCGAACTCGACTGTAATCATATTTAAAATATGTTACAAGCCTTTTCGCCGCATTTCGCCATTTTGCGAATTCGGCGAACGATGACTTAAGCTATACAATTTGAAGTTTCAAATTCTCAACTACAACTCACTTTTCGACTCGACGGTTTTTGCGTTGATTCGTAATGCTTCCAACCCACTTGTAATCACATTTAAAATGTGTTACAAGTATTTTTACCGAGTTTCGCCATTTCGCAGAATTCGGTGCATTACAAACACATTTTTGACAAGGGCAAGGAAATTTTCCATCGATGGAATTATTTTCAAATGCAAAATTAAGAAAGGCCTCTACTCCATCCAAATATTCTTTACTCACTCTGCTATAGTCCACCCATCTCTTAGCCTTGCTACTACTATCCATGAGAAAACACTGAAAAAGAATATCAAAGTAGCTAAATTTAACATATACTACAAAAGCAAAAGAAAGTTAATATAACTTTCAAACAATTGTGAATTTTCTTCACAAAAGAGAATACCATATCACTGTAATTGTACTTGCAAACACTTTGACGCAAAAGATGTAGCCTCATTACTTGTTGTATGCCAATTATTTTTTTCTCTTAAAATAGAAAAAATATCCTGGGAAATATTCACGAGGCAGATAAGCTTCTCACCCTAAAATGCTTCTGCTTCTACCCCTAGTGGGAGTTGTTGGAAATTAATATTTTTATTTTGAAAAAAGAAAAAAAATTGCTACTGCTTCTATTTTTCATATATATATATATATATATATATATATATATATATATATATATATATATATATATATATATATATATATATATATATATATATATATATGTCAAAGTAAATGGGACCTGATTAGTTGTGAAATGGTGGCATAGACTCTATCCTAACTGTAAATTTGATTCATTCTCATATTTAATATGCTTGCAAAATAGTTGTAAATGTATCATACTATTAAATGCTCTAGGGTTTTTTTAACTAGTCACATTTTTCTGCTCCATTTTCTATGTAGAACCCAGACTCTGAAATACAGACACTCTGAGCTCTCTTTCAATTCTCAGGGAGAGAAGCAGCAGTGTATGATATTTTAGGTGTCTCATCGCAGTTACCAACCAGAAAGAGAATGAATACAAAAACAAATACTCACGAGCGAGAAAAAATTGATAGCCTTAAAAGAAATTGTCGCATACTTGATTTAATAGAAAAACAACTTTGATTGGTTGTGCCAATGCCTCACATGCTGGCCAGCATGAGCAGGCGCATATCAATTTACAGTTTGAAAGAGGTTAAGTCGGTATATGCGTGAAAGTGATTAGCTAAATTTACACCTTCTGGTAGCACTCCGCGAAAATAGATGACATATGATGTAACTAAATGACCCTGAATGGAGAAAAAATAGCCTCTAATTTGACAAGACAGTCATCCTAGATCACTTAAATATTGTAAGTCATCCTAGATCACTTAAATATTGTAAGTTATTTGGCAGAAATAGAAAAATGCAGAACAACTAGTGCCACATGCTTCAATTAAGCAATCATAGGATCATAGGGCTTCAGATACTCTGTAACGCATCCTGTACAGACTATTCAATCATCATAATTTTGTAATTATGCCAAAAGTATCTTACATTTTGAAGTCTTTCATACTCTTCCTGGGTATTCTTGGCAATTTCAGTTTGTTCTTCCAGGACAACTTGCAGTCTTGAAACCTAACATTTGAAAAAAAAAGCTGAGTAAAGAAAGAAAATATCGCGATGAATAATATACATCACATTGGGCACAAATAATTAATGTTGACAACATCATATGACATCCTCCTCATCCTAAAAAAACACCCCCTAACATCATCAAACATATATAGAGAGAGATATATATATACCGATAAAACTGGAAGAATTTAAGAAACAACAAAATGCAGATAAAAAACGGATATATATCGCTAATTAACAATCATATTGAAAAGTTTTGGGATTGGAATTAGAATTTTGTACTGTAGTAGTAGTAGCAGTAGTAGCAGTAGTAGTAGTAGTAAATTTTGTTGGGGGAGTAGTAAAATTAGAAGGGTTGGAGGAAGTCGTCGGAGTTGGTGATGGCGTCATGGTGGGGCCATGCAGAGCGGAGGAGTTTGAGCAGGAGCTGGGCCTTCCGCTTACCGCGCTCGGAGCAGCAATATAACGACCCAGCCCACTAGCAATAATAACTCGTTGGGCCCAAATCACAGCCCAAAATGCTTAAGCCCAGTTATTATTACTAGTGTCCAAGTCTAATATAAACCCAATTACAATTCCATCCACATCCGATGTGGGACTATTGGGGGCGTCTTTAGGCCTGACGTCCTCGTCAGCCCAAACACACACAGCAGCCCAAGATCACCAGGCGATGTGAGACTCGTCTCGCTAGCCCTGTCATCTAGACCCAGACTCAGCCGAGACTCGCCACACACTTCCGGTTGGTTATTGGCTCCGATACCAAATGTAAGTGTGTGGCGAGTCTCGGCTGAGTCTGGGTCTAGATGACAGGGCTAGCGAGATGAGTCTCACATCGCCTGGTGATCTTGGGCTGCTGTGTGTGTTTGGGCTGACAAGGACGTTAGGCCTAAAGACGCCCCCAATAGTCCCACATCGGATGTGGATGGAATTGTAATTGGGTTTATATTAGACTTGGACACTAGTAATAATAACTGGGCTTAAGCATTTTGGGCTGTGATTTGGGCCCAACGAGTTATTATTGCTAGTGGGCTGGGTCGTTATAGATGGTATCAGAGAATAGGTACACGGTACCTAGGATTGGGTTAGGAAAACCCTAGACTGACTTACGTTGACGCGAGAGCGCGGGCAGATGGGTAGACACTTAAACAATAGTACGGTTGATTGAGTCTGGCCTGACCTGATTAGTGGGCTGCAGATTATGGCCCGTCTTCGTGGTAGAGGGTCTCAGCGTGGGGCGGACAGTGGCCGAGGTGTCGGCCAACCGCCCAGAGCACCAGTGGAGCCGGCGGACACTGATCAGTTCCAGCAGATGCAAGATAGTTCACCGCACTGTCGGCGGTGGTTCAACAGCTTGTGCAGCAGGTCGCTGCTTTTACTGCCCCACCAACCCCGCCACCAGTACCACCTCCTGTGCCAGTCGTGGAGGAACCAATCATACCTCCTGCCGCCCCTGTACCACCTGTAGCGACAGCCCCGGCAACTGCCACCACTTCTGGGGTTGCGGCAGCCATAGATCCACTAAATGCTGCAGTCGGGACTTCTTCGCAACCGGCAACACCTGTTGCTACAGAGGATGCTGCTCAGGCGGAGCGGGCCCGAGCAAAGGCAGTCTTGTTGGAATTCAAGAAGTTCCAGCCGCCCACTTTCGATGGTACTGATCCTGATAACTGGGCAGTTGAGAAGTGGATACTGCATATTGAGAAGCTGTTCCGAGACATGTATACGGAGGACCGAGACCGTGTACATTTGGCCGCTCACTGTCTTGCGGGTGAGGCGGACCAATGGTGGTCAGAAATACTGAGGGAACAGTTTGGGGGTATACATGAACCCCCATGGCATGAATTCAAGGCGGCAATTTATGACCGCTACTTGAATGACATCACGAAGCAAGAGTTGGAAAGGGAACTTGAGACCATACATCAGGGTGATCGCACGGTTCGGGATTATGAGCGGGAATTCTCCCGTATAAGCGCTCTAATTCCGCAGGCGGTACGAGACGAAGGGCGCAAGATTAGACTGTTTACTCAGGGGTTGCGACCCGACATCAGGCGACTTCTCTCCCCTCTGGACATCAGTGTGTATCGGAACTGTGTCAAGCGTGCACTTGCTGTTCAAGCTGATATCACTGTGGCGCGTGCTGAGCGCCAAGCGGCTGAAAAGGGCAAGGAGAAGAAAATGCAATTTCCTGGAAATACTAGTGGTTCAATAAGCAGTGGCAAACCATCTAAATATCCTCAATTCCAAAGAACGGCCAAGAGCGTGAGTACCCCTGCTGTTAGCCAACCGCCATTTTCTCAGTCATGCATTATTTGTGGCGGATCCCATCGTACTGCTAGTTGTGAACAACGCTTTGGTCGCTGTTTCCGCTGTGGCCAGACAGGACATATGGCGAATAGCTGTTCGCAGCAACCTACATTGGCTCCATCCTCAGCTTCTGCTCCTGCCGCCCCTGGTCGACGTCCAAACCCTACTGCTAGTTCGGCATCCACGGGACATACCCCTCGACCGACTGAGGGAGCGCGCCAACCTGCTGGCGGGCGAGTCTATGCATTGAGTCAGAGCGATCCACCAATGGAGGACCCGACAGAAGTCTACATAATTGACAAATGAAGAATTATTGGTGGTTGGAACTATTTTGTGATAATTGAGTCATATTAAAACTTTAGTAGTACTATAGTTAAGTTTAAGCTTCGGGGACGAAACTTTTTATAAGTGGTGGGTGATGTAGTAATCGTGAATTTTAAAAAAATTTAAATAAATTTCTGGAATTTTAAATAGCAGAAAATAAGTAAATAGGACCCCAAAAATATCGACTTTTGATCGGGGTGTGATCTGGAAAATCCGAGATCACCATTGCGATCGTCTCGTCGAAACATAGAAGTTTCATATTCATATGTTTTCGATCTGACGGTCGGATCTTCCAGAAATCAGAAATCAAAAAGCGGGCCCCGCAACTTAAGTGTGAATAGTAACTCGCGATTTTCGACCCTTTGCGAGCGACAGTTGGCCGAACCACTGTCTAAAACCCTGACATAGGGGTATGAGTAGTGGATCCTAACTAATTTCGACGTTCTGAGCGCAATGGCACTGACGGTTTTCACGTTTAGCGACCCGGGTGCATCGAAGTACGTGCGTCGGATTGCGACACATAGAACTAAATGGCCCGAGAATTCATTTGTGCACCAAATCAGGCAAATGAGCAGTCTATACTGAAGGTCTCGACGAGCCGGACGTCGTGGCGAAGTCCATTTCGCATTTCGTCGAGCAAGTTTTCTCGAAATACGTGAAAAGCATAAAAAATATTGTTTTTCTTTAAATATTTTGAGTAATCTTGGGCCAAGGCTTTTGGAGCTTGTTGGTTGGGCCTCTGCCAACCTAAGTAGCCCACGAAGTGTGCTGGGCAGAGCCAGGAGGCTGGGGTTGTGTGTGAACCGGGTTTGAGGCATTTACAAAGAATCTTGCATTAAATCCTTTTGGCTTTTGGGCTTCCTCGTGGGAGGTTACACGAGGAAGGCTCTTGGGATTTCTAACTCCCAAGAGTTAATCCTCATAAGGCGCCTTGGTGTGGGGTGGCCGAGGAGTCACAACCCATTGTTGTGAACTCGGGGAAGAGAGAGAAGGAGGAGCTTGGAAGAAACCTCTTCCCAGTCTTGATCTGGTGACCCTGAGGAGTTCCTGGCGCAAGGAGGACCTTGCTGGAGAGTGCCCAAGGCCGCGCGTGAAGAAGGACCTGAGAACCGGCTTCTTCCTCCTTCACCAACTCCGGCCAAGGTGAGAGCACCCTAACCACTGGTTCCTAGCACCCGAGACCCTTAGCAGTAGATTTCCCACGTCCTAGGGATGCTACATGCACAATCCCGAGCACCCATGCTGCTGGGTTGGCCGGCGGGAGCAAGGTCTCGCCGAAAACCTAGCCGAGCTCCGCCGCGAGAGAACTCATGAACCGCTTGACCAATACGCACCAAAATTGGGGTGCCGAGACTGTAGAACATGTAGATCAAATCTGCAAAGTTTGAGAATTTGTGGTCGAGCCGTTTGAGAGAAATTGAATGCCCTAGCTTTTTGGAATAGTGCATGATGGCCGAGCTTGCTGCTCCGGCGCTGGTGCGCCTCCTCGCCGCCGGGCACTTGTCCAGAAAGGTTGCTGGGACCAAGGGGAGTGCATCCATGCACTTGCATGCTGCCCATGCAGCATCGGATGGTGGCGGCCATGTTTAACCCGAGAGTGACTCCATTCTCGGCCGCCGGCGCTCCGGCCATCTCCGGCAATCGGGATTGGGTCGGGAAGCTCCCTGTGAACCAGAGGAACAGGTCCATCCAAGTTGGAGGACTCCATGTTGCCTCTGCTAAGTTTCACCATTAGAGGTGCTTGAGCTCGAGAATGAGCTTGGCCCCGCCGGGCAGCCGCCGTGCCCTGTCGCCGGGCATGGGCTCGGGAAGCTTCACAAGGTGATTTGGCACCTGTTGGTGCATCTGGATGAAGCCCAGAAACTCTGGGTTGATCATCACGAATTTCAAAGCATTGGGTCATCTTCTTCTTCGAGCCCGAGCTCAGCCTGGGGTTTTGGTTGCTCCAAGTTGATGAGAACAACTCCAGGGACTTAGTGGAATGTTTTGATCCAAGCTTGAGAGCCCCAAGTGCTGTGGTTGCGAAGATCCAGTGTGAAATATGGTTTGTGAATAAAGCTATAAGTAATGCCCACTAAGTGCTTGATAAAATGCTTCAAAGAACTTCCAAGCAGAATTTGACAAAACTGTGAATATGAAAGTTGCTTAGAATTGTCCCCTGAGCTTGATGCTCACTTCAGATCAACCTGGATCTGTGTGGACAAGTGTATAGTGCATTGTGAACTTGTGTGAGAGCAAGGTTGAGGTTCTGGTTGAACCAGCAGACCTGGGCTGCAAGGGAAGTGAGCCCCAGTGTCCTTGCACTGTTTGGAAGCACTTTGATGTACAAAGTTTTAACATGCGAGGAATAGATGCAAAGTTGTGTCATAATCAAGCTTAAATACAATAAATTCTTAATAACAGTATTAGGTTTGTTTAAAATATTGCAACAGTATACTCCTGGCTAATTTGGGGTCACTGAACGCGATGCTCACGTTTATTTTGGGTTTTGGTGAGCCGAAGAAACGAAAATGCGTTTCGGCTAGGTTAGAGAAGTAAATTATGGCCCGAAGTTTGCCCCGGGCATCGTGCTGCCACAAATGGGTGAGCACGGCGTTCAGCAAGTCGAATGTCATCTACTGGAGGTGACGGCTCGTAAAAATAATTTACCGTTTGAGTGAACGAGCCAAAACAGTGGTTATTTATCGTATAAAATCCATTCTGAGTAAACTCGAGGGCCTTGCTGCAATTGTAGCAGTATAGAAAAGCTAGATAAATGTTCTAAAACAGTATTAACCTTTCAGTGGGTTTCTCGGGGGTTCTTGAAAAGCTAAATTGCTTATTATTGCGTTAATCGACGAAATAGTCAATTCGCGCTAGTTGCACTTTGAGGATTGATAGATCCTGAGTTGTCACCCGGTATTATTGTAGGGCCCAGTCGTCAGGAGCCAGCCGTGATACGTCTTGTGGTTATCGTGACCGTCTACCTACTGGTGGAGTCGTTGTTCCTCCTATATACAGGTGGGTTATCTTCGGTCCGCGTTTTATCAGGTCGGCCCTATTGGGTGCCGTGGTAGGTTGGACCCCTGTTCTTGGTGTAACCCTGAACCTATGCTTTAGCCTTACTATATGCTTTCATTCCAGCATTCAGTTATTTCAGCTATATTGCCTGATTATACATATGAGCCTTTCGTTATACTCTATTCTTCACTGCATGTTTAGAATAGGAGTTCTAGTCTCAGTACTTGGCATGAATTGCATCAGTATCGATATCCTAGTGGGGATTTCCTCGGCTTCTCGCCGTCTGTCCGGTCTACCGACCGTAGACTGAGATTTAGCAGTATGATTGCTATTGAGTTTATACCTGTTTTTATTACTTGCTTATCTACCAGCAGTTGCTTGATTACCCTACTGAGACATATCATGCTTATATTCCAGCAGTTGCTTGTTTACCATATTGAGATATATCATGCTTACATTCCAGCAGTTGCTTGTCATATCGTGCTTACATTCCAGCAGTTACTTGTGTATCATGTGGAGTTATATTATGATTTCTTCAACAGTTGATATGCATTTCCTGGACACATGCCATGCTTGATTGGTCACTAGCATAGTTCTATACCTGTCTCTATTCTTCACTCCATATTTAGAATAGGAGATACTACTTCAGCATGTGGCATGTTATACTAGTATCCCAGTGGGGATTTTCCTCGGCTTCTTGCCGTCTATGTGGTCAGTGGACCATGGTTTGAGCATCAGCATTATGATCGCCGTCGAGCCAAGCTTTTCGTCACGCACACCGACGGTTTGGCCACCGTGTGGGTGTTCTTTACCGGTAGAGAGGTCTGATTGACCCGTGAGCCTAGTGGGGTTATGATAGCTTGATTGTGTGACCAAAAGTGGTTTAGCCTGAGGTCATATGCTCCATGGCAGTTTAGCCTGAGGCCCTTGTGGCCAACAGTGGCATTCGATTGGGTATATTTGTGGTGACACCTTTGACGCATGATCTTTGTTATTTCCTGCTTGTCAGATTATCAGTTATAGTATGATCATTCTCTGCCTGCCAGATTATCAGCGATAGTATGACTATTTCCTGCTTATCAGTTATAGTATGATCATTCTCTGCCTGCCAGATTATCAGCGATAGTATGACTATTTCCTGCTTATCAGTTATAGCATGATCAGCTTTATATATGATTACACTGCTCTGTTGATTAATCCATGATTAATGGTACATATTTGAATTATACCTTTCAGTTGCAGTATATCCTACTTTTGCTATCCGCTTATTATTGTATCCAGTAGGTACGGCTTGCTATTTCCCGGCCCGTCGTGCCCACTGGGATACACTCCGGTGTGTCTCACACCCTCGGGTGACTGTTTTTCAGGTCCTTCGGGTGGGGGGACTTTTGGACGCTCTGTGTGAGGATGTGAGATAGACTGACCCTGGTAGGATATACCCTTTTTGGTTTTAGTAAAACTTATAACTGATATTTCTATTTTGAGAAACTGGATTGTAATAACTCTGGAACCTTGTGGATGTAATGGAGTAGAACTTAATTAGTATATCTATCTTGTATCTACTCTGATTGACTGTATCTGTTAGCCGAGCACATATAGGGAAGACTCTGTTGGAGATACAGAGACTTTTCTATATGTGTGGCGGTCTGTTCACGCCTTGGAGAGTTCAAGTTTTAACTCTGATAAAAAAAAAAAATTTTGACCCACTTTCGAATCTCGGGGCGTGACAATAACCCATGAAGATCCCTTCGTCACTTCGAGAGTGGAATTTTCTAAGATTTTCGCGATCACGCAGAATGTAACATCGACTCCCAAAGATACGAAAATATTTGATATTCGGTTTTCTACAAAACCATAGCTCATATGGTGTACTTAAAGTTCCCGGCCGCAAATACACTCGATTAATAACGTAGACAGCGGTGTTCACAGCTTCAACCCAAAAATGTAACGGTAAATTCCGGCTGTGAAGCGTAACACGCGCCATCTCTTGTACAACCCTGTTTTTGCGCTCGACTACACCATTCTGCTGAGGTGTATAGGGTGTTGAGAATTCATGTTTTATGCCGTTGGAAGTGCAAAAATCAATGAATTTAGAATTTATGAATTCTCCACCTCTATCACTTCGAACACGAACGATCTTTTCATTTCTTTCAATCATAATACGATGACAAACCTCATGAAAAGAGTCGAAAGTATCCGCTTTCTCTTTTTAAAATATTACCCATGTATATCTAGAGAAATCATCAACCAAAAGAAAAATGTACCATTTACCTCCCAAAGATGGTTGACGAGTCGGCCCCTTAAGTCCATGTGCAGTAATTCTAAAGGCCGTTTGGTACCAACGTGGTTCAAGTTCTTGTGTGCAGCCCTTGATTGTTTTTCTTTTTGACAACCTCCACACACAATGTTTTCTTTGAATGAAAGTTTAGGAACCCCCTTAACCACGTCTTTATTCGAAATCCTAGATAGCTCCTTAAAATTTATGTGACCTAGTCTTTCATGCAAAAGAGTTTCATTATCCAAAGAAATTAGGTTACAAAGTTCAGAAATTTTATTTAGAACTACATAGCAATTATTTTCAGATCTAACCCCTTTTAAAAAGAATAATTTACATAAGTTACAGGACATTCAATCGCTGAAAGTTAAAGACAATGAAGGAATTCACCTTCGCGTACCCAAATCTTTTGAGTTTTGGAGTGTGTTGGTAATGATTGAGAAGTTATTTTCCTTGGTAAAAACGTCTTGTATGATTGAATGCTTTTCATTGATGACGTCGTCTTGTGGGGTGAACTACCATGGTTCTTTTCCTTTGAAAAGTTCTCCTTTGATTTCCGGAGAATCACCTTTTTGGTAGTTGTTGCAAGAGGTGCTTGATTTGCACTTTTTGCTCCAATCTTGCAATTTCTTCTTATGTGCCCTGCAAAACCACAACGAAAACATACATTTGTACTTGACGAACCCGAAGTAGGTGAGGTAAGGTTGTTGTCGTTAATTGCAGTGAATTCCGTCGTCGGAGGAGGAAATACCGACTGGGGCACAAAAACTGTCCCAACCGAACTAGGACTGTCTCCAGTTCGATTGTATCCAAGGTCGAAACGGTTTGTTTAACCAAGACCAAGCATCTTATCCAACTTGCTCCTTCCCGAAGAAAATCGCTTCAAATCATCCTTAAGTTGGAAAATGGTCTTCGTCATCTCCATCTTTTCCTGTCGAGCCTCGGAGTAGAGCTTCAAGAAGTAACTTGCTTTATCCACCATTTTTACGTCTTCCTTCTCGAAATGCTCATTTTTCTCTTGAAGGAAAACATTTACTTTGATCAAGTTATCGCTTTCCACTTCAAGAGCGTTTGAGAGAGAAGTTGCCCTTTTTGCTTTTTTTTCGAGATCCTACAATCTCCCTCTCAAACCCTTGTTTTGCTTTGCCAATTTCTTTGAATCCTTTAAAAGTTTATGGTAGGTAAAAGCAAAGTCTTTACCTTCGGAATTACTCGATTCGTTGTCCGTTGCATTCTTTTCAACTTGGGAGGAGTTGGACAAGGAATCGGATGTACTTGCCATTAAGCATACGAAGGGTGAAGTTGTGGACGTGTGGAATGCCATTGCGTTATTTTCTTCATCACTGGAAGATGACTCATTTGACGATGAGGTGTCATCCCAAGTGATGGCTTGCATCGCCTTCTTCTTCGTCGGATTCTTATTGGGACACTCCGTTGAGATATGGACGTAGCCTCGGCACTTGAAGCATTGGATTTGTCCCTCTGAGCTTTTCTTATCCTTTGAAAAACTCTCTTGCTTTCTTAACTTGTAGCTTGAATAACCTTTGCCTTTATTCGACTTTACGAAGGATGAAGTTTTACTTGAATTACCCCTTCGAAAGTTTCGGCGAAATTTTCTTGTCAAGAGAGCAAGTTGCTTCTCAAAATCCTCCATAGATAGGTTCTCGTCATCGTCTGAGGAGGATGAATCCGCGTCTTCTTCTTTTGTTGTTTTCAACGCAAAACCTGAAGACTTAGAAGTAGATGCCTTTCCAGAAGAATAGTTAGTAGAAAATGTCATTTCATATGTTTGAAGTGCACCAACTAATTCTTCTACACGGATTTCGTCCGGGTGTTTAATAGTTTCAATGGCCGTAACCTTGGAACGAAATCTTTCAGGAAGAGTCCTTAAAATCTTTCTTACAACTTTAAATTCTGGAATTTTCTCTCCCAAGTTAGCACATGTATTCACGATGTCTTGCAATCGTGTATAGTAATCTCTGAACGATTCATTTTCTGCCATAAAAATGGAGTCAAACTTGCTCGTAAGCATTTGCAGTTTTTGAATCTTCACAAGGTTTGTTCCCTCATGTGTAACTTGTAGAACATCCCAGATTTCTTTCGCAGTCTCACATGCCGAGACGCGAGAGAACTCAGTTTGCGACAAAGCATTAAATAAGACGTTAATTCCTTTGCCATTGTAAGAAGATGAGTCAATCTCTTCCTTGGTCCATTTCGACCTAGGTTTGATGGTGCGAACATCAACAAAAATTTCAGTTGGATTTGACCATTCTAACTCGATTGATTGCCACACCCGTTCGTCGATGGAAATTAAAAAGGCTTTCATCCGTACTTTCCAGTAGGCATAGTTTGTTCCATCGAAGAACGGGGGTCTGTTGATGTTTCCACCTTCAACCATTGTTTACAACCCTATTCCCGCTCTGATACCAATTGTAGGGTTATGTCTAATATGGATCTAAATAGAGGATAAAACTCCTAGAGGGGGGTGAATATGTGTAAATAATAAACACTCAAAAATCTTTGCGTAATAAAACCCAATGCGAAAATGAAAAATAACACGCAAGATTTTTACGTGGAAAACTCCATCACAGGAGTAAAAAACTACGGGACCGATAACACGGTGAAATCAACTAAGATTAAACACGTACAAAGGTGATATAACGT
>CM055073.1:33700230-33937730 GCA_029204045.2 Tillandsia leiboldiana | reverse complement strand
TTGCGTGTAGACTCGAAAGGTGTGCACCGTTTTGCATGCAACCTCAAGGGAAGTCGTGTATCGTTTTGCGTGCAGACTTGGACGATGTGCACTATTTTGCGTGCATCCTTGAAGAGGCGAGAAAATTACGGGGATACCAATTGCAAGTGTCTACAAATAATTGGGGGCAACACAAGGTGGGGGATTCTACCGAAAATGGGTGACCTCTCCCCTTGTTCCTCTGCTTTTAATTTTAGAAACATTATAGTAGCATGTTAGAGGCGTTAGAAAATCATGATAAATTTGCATGTGTAGATGGACACAGATGAAAAGTGCAACTTTTAGTTGCCAATAATCGACGATAAATATGCGTGTGTAAATTAATTTAGAGAAAAAGTGACATTTATGATTTATCCAAAATAGGGGATAAATGTGCTTGTGTAAATGGACATAGAGAAAAGTGAATTTTTCTAATTGTCAAAAATAGGAGATAAATTTGCATGTGTAGATGAATACAGATGAAAAGTGCAACTTTGGGTTGCCAAAAAGGAGATGATAAATTTGCATGTGTAAAAGGACTTAGGAGAAAAATGCAATTCTTGATTTATCTAAATAGATGATAATTGCATGCGTAAAAGTGATAGATTATTTATGATTGTGATCATGTTAGGGTATAACCCTAGGAATTATGTGAGACATAAGGAAAAAGAGTATGTTTGGTAGTAAAACTATGAGAAAACCTAGATTAAGGGTTTAATGAGTGACATCAAACTTATGAGCTTATCCTAGAATTGAACGAGTGGCATTGTCTTAGGAGATAACCTGTGATGATCCGGACTCCCGCAGGAACTGTGCAACATTAAACAGTGACTGTAGGGAGCTTATTCGGTGAAGCAGAGCTTGTAGAATCGAAATTGGACATTTAATATAGACTCAGTGCGAAAATCGGAGCAAATGGAATTTTCCGGGAGCTTTCGGCAAAATTTCGGATGAGAATTTGGCGAAATGGACGTCGTATTTGGACTCAGCGCGCGAAAACGATCAAAACGGTATATTCGCTTTATTTTTTTCACACACTTGGTACTGTTCACCGGAACAGTAACCGCCGGCCGGAATTACTGTTCCGGCCGCCGGCGGCGACCGGCGAGCGGCGGCGCAGCGGCGGCACAGCGGCAGAGGGCGGCGGCGCAGGCGCGGGCGGGGGCTCGGGTGCGCGGTCCATGGGCCTGGCGTGCACCGGGAGCACCGAATACCCCCCCGTGCCACGTGGCGGCTCCCGATTGGCTGGCCGGCTTCTAGAAGCCCACGGGGACTGTGACACGTGGCGCACCCGGATTGGCCAACATTTTCCGGAAGACCCGGCGCGGGGACCGGGCCCGTGCTCCACGTGGACACGTGGCGTCTTCTGAGTGGCATTGCACAAGGCTGTTTCCTGTTTTGTCAACACGTGGCGCGTCCTGGATGGTCCATTCCGGTGTTTGCTGTTCTGCCCGGGATCTGGTGTGGAGCCTCAGCCCATTATAAATAGCAGCCCCCACCCCTCCTCATTTCCCACCTCGGTTTTCGAGCCTTTAGAGAGAGAACCAGAGAAAGTGCCCTCTACGAAAATTCTTCCTCTCTCTCTCCTCTCTCTCTCCTCAGAATTTTAGAATTTTTGGAGTTACAGTTAGTGAGTTATCTGCGACGCGGCGCACTGCGACGGTTTTCTTTTTCGGCCCATTTCCCGTCGCAGTTCCGTCGAAAATTCCCTGTGGGCTAACCAGGAGGAATTTTTGGACGATTTTTGCGACAGCGCGTTCCTAAGAGGTAAGGCTTCGATTTCCGTGTTGATCACTTTGCTCCATTTCGTACTTTTGGCACGTTTCCCGAGGTCTCTTTGACCCCCCTTTTTGCTGTGGAAATTTCTGGACAGTGTCAACTTCTCCGATTTTTATCTTGGCGTAGGAGCATCAGATCGAGGCGTTTAAAGAGTCGATTTTGATCTACTCTTCGCGAGGAACGCAACCGTAATTTTTCTGGATTTTTCTGAGCACTATACAGAGGTGAAAAACTCCTCTCTTTTCGTGCTATTTGAAAAACAGCAAAAGCTGTATTTTTATGAATACTATAGTTACACCCTGTGTAATGTGTGTTGCTGTAGGGCACCGTTTTCGGCAGACAGTAGTTCTAGGGGACTGTGGACAACCAGGAGACTACCTGAGGTGTAGTTTGAGCTGCTCGAGGTGGGCGGTTGTTGCTTACCTCATTTTTGACAAGCTCACTGGGATTACTGGAACTCCCCTAAAAATGTAATATGACAATTGATGAGAACAATTGGGACAAACTAATATGACAATTGATGAGAACAATTGGGACAAACTAAATTGATGAGAACTATTGGGACTACTAACAGGACTACTAACAGGACTACTAACAGGACTACTAACAGGACTACTAACAGGACCACTAACAGGACAATTGATGAGAACCGCTGGGACAAACTCTCCTAAAATTTAATATAATTCCACAGATGATATGATGACTTATATTGGGACACTGTGATTGAGACAAAGGCTATAATCTCGTATGCAAATGACTTTTTAAATCTTTGACACTATTTTACAACTTTTAAAATAAAGACAGTTGCATGCATGCCCGGACATCAGGTAGGGCCACTATTTATTGCTACACTATCATATTAAGACTTGACATGTTTTATTGCTCTCTTTTGCTTTCAGTTGCTTGTCGCTCGAATATGAGCAGGGGTTTGGAATAGTATAGCCAAGGTTATGTTAGATTATAAACTTGTGGGGTGTTGCGGTGACCGCGGACTGTAGGCGGTCGGCCAGATGTTTATCCTTGCATCAGAATGGGGTTGAGTCTGGTTTATTTTTGGCATCAGCAGGGGATCGGGCTTTTCTTTAGTGGATGGTTTTTCCCACTTATTGAGTGCTATGGCATCATATCAGGGTTTCTTAGTGGATGGCTTTTCCCACTTTGATCATAGTCATGATCCAGTCCTGCTGTTTACGACACTTATGATACTTATTACTGAGGTACTTTTACTCGTGTGGGTCGCTCCCCTCGAGTGCCACTCCGGAGTGTGTTACAGGCAGGCTTGAGTCCTTGAGACTCTCATTCCCTATCGGTGTTATGCATTGGCCAGCATACCCGATTTGGGCAGGCAAGGCGCAGCAGGCAGTACCAGTTTTACTGGTGGCATAAGATTGGGTTTATTCAGGCAGGCATGTTAGATACTGATGCATACATACAGTCATTCCTTTTGGCACTGCATTTAGAGGCATGCTAGTGGTGGTTTCCCTTTATTCAGCAGTTCTGCTTACAGCTTTACCACTTTTTCCTTTCGGGCCTCTAGTAGTCCTAGTGGGTGCGTCAGAGTTGAGGTTTTGCCCACTAGGGGAGGCTACTGGTTTATCTGGTAGTTCTCACCCCCATTACTGTTTTTCTCTTTCTTCTTCTTTATTTTGCAGAGTCGTCTGCGGGAGCTGCTAGGCTATCAGCGGCTGATAAAGGTAAGGGGATCGCTGAGTAGATAGATCTCCTGGGAGACTGAGAGCTGTAGATAGACGTTGTACCCTTCACTCAGACTGTGACATTCTCCTTTTATTTTGAGTCTGGCTTTCGTCGGCTGGTTGTATTATTTTGGTGAGCTGGGAGATTATTGTACATATTACAGTTTATTTTTAGTTCCAGTATGAGATACTATGTGGTTCTTCGACTTCAGCTCTGCATTATGCTCTTTTATTGTTCATATTATATCGGAGCAGGTTACCAGCGCTTCGTGTACTCGGGAAATCCCGTGTGCACGGCGGATCTGTTGGCAAGCCCGGGTTCCGGGGCGTGACAGATTAAGTTGGTATCAGAGCTTAGGGATAGGTCAGTTGGGACTTAGAAAACCCTAGGCTTTTGGCAGACCCAAGGATGATAGGGTACGAGAGACGTGATATTTGCGAAAGTCGTTGATTTATTGTTTGACTCTTCCAGTGAGAGAAGAGAGATCGACATGCCTAATTTCTGGTGAACCGTTATGTTGGCTGCAGACAACATAAAGTCACCGAAATATGGGGATGTCTTTGACTTTCGCTAGATTGGGTCGTGTGGGGATATGATACTGAGTGTGGTTTCTTGTGATAGGATGCCTCCGCGACGTAGAATGTTGACGCGTTCTCAGCCTGAATCCCCTGAGCCCGAGCCGGAGGAGTCCGAGCAGGGCCAGCAGAGTGAGGTGCAGGAGCTTCAGGCTCAGATGGCCCAGATGGCAGAGGCCGTGCAGCGTCAGGAGGAGGCCATGGGTCGGCTGACGCAGATGTTAGAACAGAGGGCGCAGCCTGTTGTTGCACCCCCTGAGAGTTCTCCCGTACCACCCTCCCCTGCTGTGGCTTCCCCAGTTGGACCGGTAACCGCGGCATCCCCTGTTGCTCAGGGAGCAATCCGGCCTTTGACTCCTGCGGAAGAGCAGGAGATTGCTGACAAACTTACTCAATTCTGTAAACGGGGACCGCCCAGGTTTTCAGGGCGGAATACCCAGCCGTGGGAGATCGGGACTTGGCTTTCGTCAATGGAGAAGTTATTTCGGGACTTCTTCATTGACCAGAAGTACAGGGTACATATGGCTGTACACTGCTTAGACGGGGACGCTGATGCATGGTGGCGTCGGGTGGAGCCTCTGGAGTTCCAGATCACTCGACAGCTACCCTGGTCAGAGTTCAAAAGGATGATTCTGGATACATACTTTTCCACGAGTATGAAGAAAAAGCTGGAAGATGACCTGAAGAATCTTCAGCAAGGCGACCGGACAGCATTGGACTACTTTCAGGAGTTCACGCGGTTACTCAACTGCGTACCTTACGTCGCCAGGGACGGACCGCACCAGGTGGAGCTCTTTGAGTCGGGCCTGCGCCCAGAGATCTATACTCTGGTGCATGCCCAGAGACTACAAACCTTGGAGGAGGCAGCAGAGCATGCCCAGTGGGTTGAGAGAGGAGACCACGTCGTCGCCAGACGTGGGGGCCTGGTCGCTCAAGGCGCAGACAGAAAGCGACCAGCGCAGGACGACGGGAGACAGGCCAGTTCCTGGAGGCCGCCCCGACCGCCACCGCCTCAGTTTTCCGGCCAAGGACGGTCGGAGCGGCGAGGGCCTGGTGGACCCCAGAGGCCCCAGCAGCGGCAGCAGCAGCAGCAGAGATCCCAGCCGCCGCAGCGTGGGTCGCAGCGACAGCCTCAGCAACAACAGCAGTCACGACAACCACGGGCCCCCAGCAATTGTATTTTCTGTGGAGGTCAGCACTTTTCCAACACCTGCGACCAGCGGTGGGGTCGCTGCTATAGATGTGGACAGTCTGGCCACGTCCGAGCTACTTGCCCTTTTGCGCCATCGACGGCTCCTTCTTCAGCATCTGCTCCATCTTCATCTCAACAGCGGTCGACGGCTCAGCGGCCATATGCTCCAGCAGGCAGGCCATCTTCTTCCCATCCCACGGAGTACCGCCCTCCAGCTCAAAGTGGGCGGGTGTATGCGGCGCAGGTAGAGGACTCTTCAGCCGCAGATCACATGGTGGCAGGTATCACCCTACTTTCTGGCATTAGGACTCGTACATTATTTGATACTGGAGCATCGCATTCTTTTATCAGTAGATCATTTGCATCATTACATGGGTTAAAGGTAGGACTTCTACCACGTGCACGAGAGGTTCAGATTCCCGATCACACTTTGCACGTGGAGGAGTGTTGTTGGTCCTGCCCGATGCAAATCGAGTCCTGGATTATGCCAGCAGACCTGTTGGTCCTGAGACAATTGAAGGACTTCGATGTGGTCCTCGGGATGGACTGGCTGGCTCGGTATTTTGCGACCATTGATTGTGCCGCAAGGACCGTCACTTTTAGAGAGCCAGACCAGGAAATGTTGGTATACCGGGGATGTCAGAGTGCTTTCTTTGCCTCTATGGTTTCGACTTCCCGAGCGAGGCAGATGATCCATCGAGGATGTGTAGCCTTTTTGGCTAGTGTTGTTGAAGGGCCTACGGCGGCGCCGGGACTCGGGGATATCCCTATTGCCCGCGAGTTCCCGGATGTTTTTCCATCTGAGCTGACAAGCATGCCGCTAGATAGGGAGCATCATTACATGGGTTAAAGGTAGGACTTCTACCACGTGCACGAGAGGTTCAGATTCCCGATCACACTTTGCACGTGGAGGAGTGTTGTTGGTCCTGCCCGATGCAAATCGAGTCCTGGATTATGCCAGCAGACCTGTTGGTCCTGAGACAATTGAAGGACTTCGATGTGGTCCTCGGGATGGACTGGCTGGCTCGGTATTTTGCGACCATTGATTGTGCCGCAAGGACCGTCACTTTTAGAGAGCCAGACCAGGAAATGTTGGTATACCGGGGATGTCAGAGTGCTTTCTTTGCCTCTATGGTTTCGACTTCCCGAGCGAGGCAGATGATCCATCGAGGATGTGTAGCCTTTTTGGCTAGTGTTGTTGAAGGGCCTACGGCGGCGCCGGGACTCGGGGATATCCCTATTGCCCGCGAGTTCCCGGATGTTTTTCCATCTGAGCTGACAAGCATGCCGCTAGATAGGGAGATTGAGTTCGTGATTGACGTAGTCCCAGGAACTGCGCCAATCTCTAAGGCTCCTTACCGGATGGCACCGGCTGAGTTGCGAGAGCTTAAGGCGCAACTTCAGGATTTAATGGATAAGGGCTTTATTAGGCCGAGTGTGTCGCCTTGGGGAGCGCCAGTGCTATTCGTGAAAAAGAAGGATGGGTCACTTCGATTATGTGTGGACTATAGGGAATTAAATAAAGTGACCATCAAAAACAAGTACCCTTTGCCGCGCATCGATGATCTTTTTGATCAGCTGCAAGGGTCTTGTGTCTTCTCTAAGATAGATTTGCAGTCCGGTTACCACCAGTTAAAGGTGAAGGCCGAGGATATCCCGAAGACGGCATTTAGATCACGGTATGGGCATTATGAATTCACAGTTATGCCTTTTGGGCTAACTAATGCCCCTGCCGCATTCATGGATTTAATGAACCGGATCTTCCGACCTTACTTAGACCGGTTCGTGGTAGTGTTCATTGATGATATCTTGGTCTACTCCCGAAGTGATGCGGAGCATGAGGAGCACTTGAGGATTGTGCTGCAACTCCTACGAGAGAAGAAGTTGTTTGCCAAGCTGGCAAAGTGCGAATTTTGGCTTCGGGAGGTAGTCTTCTTGGGCCATGTAATTTCCGCTGCAGGTGTGGCGGTGGACCCAGCGAAGATTGAGGCAGTCCGTGATTGGCCCCGACCGACGACGGTTTCTGAGGTACGTAGCTTTATGGGTTTAGCTGGGTATTACCGTCGGTTTGTGGAAGGCTTTGCGAAGCTCTCCACACCCCTCACTCGCTTGACGCGTAAGGGAGTGAAGTTTATCTGGAGTGAGGTCTGTCAAAAGAGCTTTGAGGAGCTGAAAAATAGACTGATGACCGCTCCTATCCTTTCCCTTCCTGTTATGGGAAAAGGATATGTGATCTACAGTGATGCATCACACAGCGGACTTGGTTGTGTGTTGATGCAGGAAGGGAGGGTAATTGCTTATGCATCTAGACAACTCAAAGAATATGAGAAAAATTACCCTACCCATGACTTGGAGCTTGCAGCTGTAGTGTTTGCACTAAAGCTCTGGCGCCATTATCTGTATGGGGAACATTGTGAAATCTACACCGACCACAAGAGCCTAAAGTACCTGTTCACGCAAAAGGAGCTGAATTTGAGGCAACGTAGGTGGTTAGAGCTATTAAAGGATTATGATGTAGATATTCTCTACCACCCAGGCAAGGCTAATGTGGTCGCTGACGCCTTGAGTAGGAGAGCGGTGCAAAGTTTGTCTATGATGATCACAGACCAGGCGCCGCTATTAGAGGAGATGAGACGGCTCGACATAGAGGTTGTGTCCCCTGGGGTCTCTGCTAGACTGACATCTTTAGTCGTGCAGCCCACTCTGCTGGACAGGATCAAAGAGAAACAGAGTGAAGACCCCCACTTGGCCAGGATTAGAGATCATATTCCGAGTGATCAGTCTGGGGACTTTTCGGTAGATGCCTCGGGAATACTGAGGTACAGAAACCGAGCATGTGTGCCAATAGATGTGGAGATTAGAGAGCAGATATTGCGAGAGGCCCATTATACACCTTATACCCTACATCCTGGTGGGACTAAGATGTATAAAGACCTCAAGGCACACTTCTGGTGGAAAGGCATGAAGAGGGATATTGGGAGATTTGTGGCTCAGTGTTTAACTTGTCAGCAGGTGAAAGCTGAGCATCGAGTGCCAGCTGGCAAGTTACAAAGTCTCCCAATTCCCGAGTGGAAATGGGACCACATTACGATGGATTTCGTGGTCGGATTGCCAAAGGCACAGGGAGGAGCAGACGCTATCTGGGTAGTTGTAGATCGACTTACCAAGTCGGCGCACTTTCTGCCCATGCAGACTACGTGGCCACTTGAGCGACTAGCCCAGTTATATCTAGATGAGATAGTAAGATTACATGGAGTACCAGCCTCCATAGTATCAGATAGAGACCCGAGGTTTGTTTCGCATTTCTGGAAGAGTTTGCAAACAGCCTTGGGGACTGAACTCAGGTTCAGTACAGCTTTTCATCCGCAGACTGATGGGCAATCAGAGCGGACGATACAAATTCTGGAGGACATGTTGAGGGCTTGCGTCCTGGATTTCGGCGGAGGGTGGATTCGGCATCTATCTTTGGCTGAATTCGCGTACAACAATAGCTTTCAAGCGAGCATTCAGATGGCTCCGTTTGAAGCATTGTATGGACGCAAGTGTCGATCACCACTTTATTGGAGTGACGTAGGCGAGAGGCGGACCTTGGGACCAGATGTCTTGATAGAGGCAGAAGAGAAGGTCCGGGTGATTCGAAAGCATCTTCAGACCGCCCAAAGCCGACAGAGGAGCTATGCCGATGTTCGGCGACGAGACTTAGAATTTCAAGTTGGAGATCATGTATTCCTGAAAGTCTCGCCGTCCAAAGGAATCAGGAGATTCGGCATTCGTGGAAAACTTAGCCCCCGATATATTGGACCCTTTGAGGTATTGGGGCGTATCGGGCCAGTTGCCTACCGACTCGCACTTCCTCCAAGGCTTGCTGGTGTCCATGATGTATTTCATGTTTCTACTTTGAGGAAGTATATCTTCGACCCATCGCACGTCATCGACTTCACATCGCTTGAGATCAGCGAGGATTTGAGGTATGAAGAGCGCCCACTGCGAGTTCTGGATCGAGAGGTGAAAGAATTACGCAGTCGGGCCATTCCCTATGTGAAGATCCAATGGAGCAATCATGACGAGCGCGAGGCTACATGGGAGCTCGAGTCGGAGATGAGGGATGCTCACCCCTACTTATTCGAGACATCGGACTGAGGATTATTGTTTAGTCTCGTTTCGAGGACGAAACTCTTTTTAGTGGGGGAGGATGTGATGATCCGGACTCCCGCAGGAACTGTGCAACATTAAACAGTGACTGTAGGGAGCTTATTCGGTGAAGCAGAGCTTGTAGAATCGAAATTGGACATTTAATATAGACTCAGTGCGAAAATCGGAGCAAATGGAATTTTCCGGGAGCTTTCGGCAAAATTTCGGATGAGAATTTGGCGAAATGGACGTCGTATTTGGACTCAGCGCGCGAAAACGATCAAAACGGTATATTCGCTTTATTTTTTTCACACACTTGGTACTGTTCACCGGAACAGTAACCGCCGGCCGGAATTACTGTTCCGGCCGCCGGCGGCGACCGGCGAGCGGCGGCGGGCGGCGGCGCACGACGGCGGGCGGCGGCGCAGCGGCGGCACAGCGGCAGAGGGCGGCGGCGCAGGCGCGGGCGGGGGCTCGGGTGCGCGGTCCATGGGCCTGGCGTGCACCGGGAGCACCGAATACCCCCCCGTGCCACGTGGCGGCTCCCGATTGGCTGGCCGGCTTCTAGAAGCCCACGGGGACTGTGACACGTGGCGCACCCGGATTGGCCAACATTTTCCGGAAGACCCGGCGCGGGGACCGGGCCCGTGCTCCACGTGGACACGTGGCGTCTTCTGAGTGGCATTGCACAAGGTTGTTTCCTGTTTTGTCAACACGTGGAGCGTCCTGGATGGTCCATTCCGGTGTTTGCTGTTCTGCCCGGGATCTGGTGTGGAGCCTCAGCCCATTATAAATAGCAGCCCCCACCCCTCCTCATTTCCCACCTCGGTTTTCGAGCCTTTAGAGAGAGAACCAGAGAAAGTGCCCTCTACGAAAATTCTTCCTCTCTCTCTCCTCTCTCTCTCCTCAGAATTTTAGAATTTTTGGAGTTACAGTTAGTGAGTTATCTGCGACGCGGCGCACTGCGACGGTTTTCTTTTTCGGCCCATTTCCCGTCGCAGTTCCGTCGAAAATTCCCTGTGGGCTAACCAGGAGGAATTTTTGGACGATTTTTGCGACAGCGCGTTCCTAAGAGGTAAGGCTTCGATTTCCGTGTTGATCACTTTGCTCCATTTCGTACTTTTGGCACGTTTCCCGAGGTCTCTTTGACCCCCCTTTTTGCTGTGGAAATTTCTGGACAGTGTCAACTTCTCCGATTTTTATCTTGGCGTAGGAGCATCAGATCGAGGCGTTTAAAGAGTCGATTTTGATCTACTCTTCGCGAGGAACGCAACCGTAATTTTTCTGGATTTTTCTGAGCACTATACAGAGGTGAAAAACTCCTCTCTTTTCGTGCTATTTGAAAAACAGCAAAAGCTGTATTTTTATGAATACTATAGTTACACCCTGTGTAATGTGTGTTGCTGTAGGGCACCGTTTTCGGCAGACAGTAGTTCTAGGGGACTGTGGACAACCAGGAGACTACCTGAGGTGTAGTTTGAGCTGCTCGAGGTGGGCGGTTGTTGCTTACCTCATTTTTGACAAGCTCACTGGGATTACTGGAACTCCCCTAAAAATGTAATATGACAATTGATGAGAACAATTGGGACAAACTAATATGACAATTGATGAGAACAATTGGGACAAACTAAATTGATGAGAACTATTGGGACTACTAACAGGACTACTAACAGGACTACTAACAGGACTACTAACAGGACTACTAACAGGACCACTAACAGGACAATTGATGAGAACCGCTGGGACAAACTCTCCTAAAATTTAATATAATTCCACAGATGATATGATGACTTATATTGGGACACTGTGATTGAGACAAAGGCTATAATCTCGTATGCAAATGACTTTTTAAATCTTTGACACTATTTTACAACTTTTAAAATAAAGACAGTTGCATGCATGCCCGGACATCAGGTAGGGCCACTATTTATTGCTACACTATCATATTAAGACTTGACATGTTTTATTGCTCTCTTTTGCTTTCAGTTGCTTGTCGCTCGAATATGAGCAGGGGTTTGGAATAGTATAGCCAAGGTTATGTTAGATTATAAACTTGTGGGGTGTTGCGGTGACCGCGGACTGTAGGCGGTCGGCCAGATGTTTATCCTTGCATCAGAATGGGGTTGAGTCTGGTTTATTTTTGGCATCAGCAGGGGATCGGGCTTTTCTTTAGTGGATGGTTTTTCCCACTTATTGAGTGCTATGGCATCATATCAGGGTTTCTTAGTGGATGGCTTTTCCCACTTTGATCATAGTCATGATCCAGTCCTGCTGTTTACGACACTTATGATACTTATTACTGAGGTACTTTTACTCGTGTGGGTCGCTCCCCTCGAGTGCCACTCCGGAGTGTGTTACAGGCAGGCTTGAGTCCTTGAGACTCTCATTCCCTATCGGTGTTATGCATTGGCCAGCATACCCGATTTGGGCAGGCAAGGCGCAGCAGGCAGTACCAGTTTTACTGGTGGCATAAGATTGGGTTTATTCAGGCAGGCATGTTAGATACTGATGCATACATACAGTCATTCCTTTTGGCACTGCATTTAGAGGCATGCTAGTGGTGGTTTCCCTTTATTCAGCAGTTCTGCTTACAGCTTTACCACTTTTTCCTTTCGGGCCTCTAGTAGTCCTAGTGGGTGCGTCAGAGTTGAGGTTTTGCCCACTAGGGGAGGCTACTGGTTTATCTGGTAGTTCTCACCCCCATTACTGTTTTTCTCTTTCTTCTTCTTTATTTTGCAGAGTCGTCTGCGGGAGCTGCTAGGCTATCAGCGGCTGATAAAGGTAAGGGGATCGCTGAGTAGATAGATCTCCTGGGAGACTGAGAGCTGTAGATAGACGTTGTACCCTTCACTCAGACTGTGACATTCTCCTTTTATTTTGAGTCTGGCTTTCGTCGGCTGGTTGTATTATTTTGGTGAGCTGGGAGATTATTGTACATATTACAGTTTATTTTTAGTTCCAGTATGAGATACTATGTGGTTCTTCGACTTCAGCTCTGCATTATGCTCTTTTATTGTTCATATTATATCGGAGCAGGTTACCAGCGCTTCGTGTACTCGGGAAATCCCGTGTGCACGGCGGATCTGTTGGCAAGCCCGGGTTCCGGGGCGTGACATAACCTAAGGACATTGGATAGAGTGATTAACATAGAGTCAATGAACTCTAGGGTAAGCATGACATGGAACTTAGATAAAGGAAACCTAAGGTGAACTAGTGGAGTTAAACTCTCAAACAGGAAAATTAGAGTCAGTGTAACTCTAAGTTAAATGTGGAACAGGAAATTAGAGTCAGTGTAACTCTAAGTTAAATGTAGAACAGAAAATTAGAGTCAGTGTAACTCTAAGTTAAATGTGGAACAGGAAATTAGAGTCAGTATAACTCTAAGTTAAATGTGGAACAGGAAATTAGAGTCAAGGTAGCTCCAAGTTAAAAATGGAACAGGAAAAATAGAGTTAATGTAACTCCAGATTCAGTGTGGTATCAGGAAAAGGGTATGTGATCCCAAGGTTAAGAATTAAACAAATATAACCCTAGAGTGGGTCATAGGGTGTCTGGGCAAATGGACAATAACTTTAACTTCAATTTGAGTTAAATAAATGAAAGATAAATGTTTAAGAGTCCAGGAAACTCTCTAGTTACCCGTGTGGCAAGACCTAGGGTAAGGGATGAATTAATGAAAAAGATAAAGCTTAAGAGAAAGCTAAAAGTGGCTTAATAAGCAAGATAAGCAAATGGCTTAAAAGAAAGAGAATAGAAAGAGAATACAAATGGCACATTCGAGATAAGACTCGTCAGTTTGGGAGTAGGACTCCTCGGGCAGTGACTCGTTGGACGAGATACTTTTGGAAAGCTAAAGGAAAAATGTGAAAGCGATTGCCAATGGCGATATGAGCTGAAGGCTCGAATGAGAAAGAAAAGAAAAGCAAGTGCTTAAGAGTAAAGACAAAGGCAAATGCATAAAGTGCGAAGAGGCTATGGGCCAAGAGAAAATAAAATAAAAGAAAAGAAAAGATAATAAAACAGGTGTGCCTTCGAGGGTGAAATGTGGTCCTATGGGACGTAAAGGGCATCCCCTCTCCCCGGGCGCTCCTGTTGGACATAAAGGGCAGTGTCCCTCTCCCAGGTGGCGACCCGAAGGACACATTTACCTCGTTGGGGCTGGGTAGTACCTACGCGTGCTATCGGCAACCTTAGAGATTCTCGTCTTGTGGTAGCATGACAACCGGGCTGGGGCCCTTTGGGCAAGAATCTCCGATGGTTTAACAACTGAATTAAAACACAAGAATATAAAAGAATAAAGAGAAATAGAGTGGCCAAGGTGGCCGGGTTAGTTTAACCCTTTATACAGCGGCATAGTGGCCGAGTTTGTGGATAGTAGCCTGGTATGGCTGGACAGAGTAGTGTTGGGACGATAAGTATACACAAATAGTGTAGTGATATATAATATGCATATCAGCATTTTAATATTGAGGTTTATAGCTTTCCTAGCATTCTATTATTATTGCTTCCATTGGACCAAGCGGTGTAGGACATTCTTTCTCGGTGGTTGAACCCACTGGGAACTTTAAGTAGTTCTCACACCCTCGAGTGATCATTTTTCTAGATCCGGATACAGCGGTCGAGACAGACGACAGGAGTAAGGGCCCAACAGCATAGAGGCCTAGAGGGTCTAGCAGATGTACTTTTTTATATTTTGAGTGAACTATGTATGGTGAGGAAATGATGTAAAAGAATTGTAATATTATTCAGTGGCAAGTTGAGAGATGGAAATGTAATAAAGTTATTTATAGTTCACTCATATCCTGCTTTCATTTACGGTTCTAAACTTATTATTTGCTTGAATGAAAGTTTTAAATTAGTAGTGATTTTAGTACTCTGATATTGAGCTTCCGCATACACTTGATGTATTATTTTGGATGTTACCGTTCCTTTCGGGTAGTGAGAGGTCATACCCGATTGGCGGGTCTGTTGGCGTGCCTGAACTGTACAAATTGGCGGTCTCGGGGCGTGACACCGCCCGCCCGAAAGGCGGAGCGGGCACCGCGGACGCGGAGACTGGCGCCCCGCGCCTCTGGCGCGGCGGGCCGAAGAGCGGGCCGCCGGCGAGGGCCGGGCACGGCGAGTGGTGGACGACGCACGGGCGAGCTGGGCACCGTGCCTCCGGCCCCAGCGACAAGAGAGGAGCCCCCAAGGACCCCAACCCCGAGCGCGCCTCCCCCTCCCCCGCCGCGGGGGCGGGCGGCCGCATCAGACCGCGACCCCAGGTCAGGCGGGGCCACCCGCTGAGTTTAAGCATATCAATAAGCAGAGGAGAAGAAACTTACGATGATTCCCCTAGTAACGGCGAGTGAACCAGGAACAGCCCAGCTTGAGAATCGGGCGGCCGCGCCGCCCAAATTGTAGTCTAGAGAAGCGTCCTCAGCGGCAGACCGGGCCCAAGTCCCCTGGAAAGAGGCACCGGGAAGGGTGAGAGCCCCGTCCGGCCCGGACCCTGCTGCACCATGAGGCGCTGTCGGTGAGTCGGGTTGTTTGGGAATGCAGCCCCAATCGGGCGGTAAACTCCGTCCAAGGCTAAATACCGGCGAGAGACCGATAGCGAACAAGTACCGCGAGGGAAAGATGAAAAGGACTTTGAAAAGAGAGTCAAAGAGTGCTCGAAATTGCCG
Source organism: Tillandsia leiboldiana (assembly GCA_029204045.2). Lineage (NCBI taxonomy): Eukaryota > Viridiplantae > Streptophyta > Magnoliopsida > Poales > Bromeliaceae > Tillandsia > Tillandsia leiboldiana. The sequence goes on along the minus strand of CM055073.1, from coordinate 33,922,674 downwards.
GGAGGGAAGCGGATGGGGGCCTGCGATGCGCTTCGACCGGATGCGGAACGGCTCGAGCCGGTCCGCCGCTCGGCTCGAGGCGCGGACCGTTGCGAGCCGCGCCGGCGGCCTAAGCCCGGGCGGTCGACCCCACCTCGGAGACCGTCGCCGGCGCGGCCGGGGAAGTGGCACGCGCCACCACGGCGCGCCCCTCGGGGTGCCAGCGCGCCCAGGCGACGGCCCGCGGGCTCCCCATCCGACCCATCTTGAAACACAGACCAAGGAGTCTGACATGCGTGCGAGTCGACAGGCGCGAAAACCCGGGAGGCGCAAGGAAGCTGACGAGCGGGAACCCCCCCGTCCGCGGGGGGGGGGGGGGGGGGGGCGGGGGCAGCACCGCTGGCCGACCCCGATCTTCTGTGAAGGGTTCGAGTCGGAGCACGCCCGTCGGGACCCGAAAGATGGTGAACTATGCCTGAGCGAGGCGAAGCCAGAGGAAACTCTGGTGGAGGCCCGAAGCGATACTGACGTGCAAATCGTTCGTCTGACTTGGGTATAGGGGCGAAAGACTAATCGAACCATCTAGACCACTATACTCATATACTTATATGCATGAAATCAATGATGCTTTAGACGAATGGGAGATCAAACCATTTCAGAGGTATTCCCCATCTCGATTTACTCCTAATTGCTTATTGGCACTGGCATTTAGGTTTTCGACACCGATTCGACGCGCTTTTGAGACAAACGAACAAAAACGCCCAAAATTGGTTTGTTTCCTTCAATTGGACGTCGTAGTCTTACTGTTGTCCAAATCAACATCGTCTCCTCTCGTGTTTCTCTAACCTTCAATTAAAGTTTCAAAAGATCAATTAGGTTCAAAACTCTCTAAATACAAAAAGTCTAAATCTTTGTCCTAGGTTTTAAGGTTTTACTTCCTGAAGAACACCCAGAAATCTATAGTGAATTTATGATTAAACTAGTGTAGAATCACCTAAGGTTTTCAAAAATTTCAATTTCAAAGAGTTTAACACAAATCCTAACTCAAAATCGAAAACCTTTACCTTAAATTTTAAGCTCCTCAAGTTTCCTCTTGCACAAGAGGCTCACTCCACTCCTCGAAGCCTCCTGCAAGCTTGATCTTCACCAATCTCTTACCTTTAGAGAGTTTTTTTTAGAGAGGGAGAAGAGAGTGGGGGAGAAGAGAGGTTCTCCTTTTTTTTCTCTTTCATTGTGTGTGTGTGTAGCTAAGAAAGGGGCTAAGTCCTATCTTAAAAAAAGGTGCAATAATATGCTATTAAGCCCCTATAATCCCAACAATTACCATCAGCCCAAAACAACACTTCGCTTTGTTGAGAACCGGTATTCACACTTGAGTACTGGTACACGAGCTTTAGTTCCAGTACTCCTCAACTGGTTCCGCAGAACTCGAAGATTGAAATCCTCATATTTCTACTGAGTGTTGGTACGTGACAACAGTAGTACCAGGCAAAATCTAAACATCACTACCGGTATCGAGCCTCAGTTCCGCGAAACCCGAAGGTTTGCTCTTCCATTGTGCAACTGAGTTCCAGTACTCCCTTCTGGGTACCGATACTCAATACAAAATCTGCAACTTAACAAATTTTAGTCCTCAAAGTTCGTTTTCGCGCCAAGTTTGCACCAAAAACACTCAAATTCACTCGAATCTTTGCCCGGACTGCATGAATAGCTCTCTATCCTATTTTTCACAAGAACTCTGCTATTTTGTAAAAGTTTGATGCACTATACTCACACCTCTATTCAAATTGTCGAATAAATGAAGATATCGCTCCTACACTGTGCTTTCTATTCTTGAGTAACTTCACGATCCTCATCATCACCTCGTTGAATCTTGACATACGGAATGGTGAGGTTTCGCAGTTTCAACTCTTCATGAGTAAGGTTGCATATCGAGAATTCCTTTTGAGTCATGTCCTCTTATAGCTCGAATGGCTCGTAACGAAGGACATGAATCGAACCACAAATACACCTGCGGGGTATAGATACATTGTAAACTCCCGCAAGCTCCATTGGCAGCTTTGGTTGGCGTACTAATGACCCCGCCTGCGCCAAAACCTCACACGGTTTAAGGTTTTGGGGACTTGACTTATCTTGAACTTCAAACCAATTCACCCCTCTCATGGGTGACATTTCTAAGAAAACTATCATGCCTTGATCCTCTCGATGTGACGATGATGGTATAATTTGAAGTTACGTCGAGAGGAGATGATGGTCTTTCCAGTGGGGAAAGATTTTCAACCAATCGAGAAAAGAATTTGAGACTGGATTGAATAGGGAAAAAGAAATAAGAGTGGGTAGAAAAAGAGAAATGACAGATTGAGGAGGAGAGAGAGATTTGTGGAAGATGTTAATGTAATTTCATTCATAAGCGTTACACTATACCCCCTCTAATATATATAGTTACTACATGAGAACTAATATGCAATTACTGAAATATGAGGCAACAATTAAAAACTAATTACTAATGGGCTTGTGGGCCTTCTTGCTACGAGTGAGGTCGGTTTCATTGGATCATAGTGGAAGGCTAGCACCAGCAACCGATGATCCAACTCCTTGCCGAATCGGATAGCAATTCCGTTACCCTGACCTGCTAACAATTACTTATCTACTTCAGATCTCTTTCCTTTGAATCTATACTCTTCCCCTTCGCTCTTTTTTCTTGCCCTAGCTCCTTCTCTCTAGTGCTTCTTCGTTACAGAAACACGATCGCCTACCGCGAATTCTATATTTCACCGGCGACTACCCGCACAACCTCTCCCTACCGAACTCACGTTGTCAATAATCGTTGAACTCACGTCGTCAATAATCGTTGACCCTCGAGGCAGATCTCTTCCTTTCACATAAGGGTTCCTAGGGTGCTACTCTAACCACCTCTTCCTTTCACATAAGGGTTTCTAGGGTGCTACTCTAACAACCTATCATGAACACTATCATCGTCAGCAAACTCGCCAACGACTAGTATTGGTGTTAGCCACACCCCTAGATCAAAATCCCATTTCGGTTCGTTCACCGGCATTGCTCTCAGGCAATATCATCTGATATTTTTCCTTTCAATCACGAGTGGATCGCACCCCATGGGAACCTCTAGTTCTACAATGAGGTGGCACACTATGGTACATCCTCGAGTAGCCGCTTACTCGGGAATGCAGTTCCTATCTAACGCGTGGCTTAAAGTAGTCACTCGCAAAAACAGGTCCTTGCTTCAATTTATTATAATATTTAATAAAAATAATATATTTTTTTCTAGTTCGAGATAAATTTAATAAAAATAATTTATTATAATATTTAATTACAAATAATATATATTAATATAATAAAATTAATAATTTTATAATAAAAATAATTTATTATAATATAATATATATATATATATATATATATATATATATATATATATATATATATATATATATATATATATAATTTATTTTAATTTAATTTATAATATTAATAAAATTTAGAATTAAATATTAGAACTGGAATAATATTATTCCACGAAAGAGTGATATAATTTATACGAAGTTATTTCTGGAAATAATTAAGTTTGACGAAATATTTTATCTCAGCCAAAATTCGCTTCTTTTGACGGAACAACAAAGATAACTCTTGCCTTATTAGTAAATAAATCTAAATCGGCTAGTTTAATTGGAATATTTTAAGAGCTTATTATAGTACAAAAGAAAAAAGAAAAGGGAACAGTGCCTAGTATCCGTTAGATTGCTTTATTTTTCGTAAATCTGTGGACTTGTGACTACCGGATTTGGCATCCAAAACCATGGGCAAATCCTAGCAGTTGTATTTGCAATGCCAAGGACCCAATCCAAATTATCCCAGCACCCTGCTCTCTCTCTCTCTCTCTCTCTCCCCCCGTAGAGAAAAAGTCCCGAGACGGGAGAGGAGACCATCGAATCGGTCGATCCATAGCCCCTCGTATTATTTTTGAAAGTTTAGAAGACGCAGAAAAACTTAAAAAATGGGAAGGTAATAGAAAGCCGCCCAACCAGCGTGCTGTCACTGGTTTACCAACCTCCTAATACCGGCGGCACCCACAAGTCTCTTCGACCACCCTCGGGTTTCAGTTTCTCAACTATAATCTCTACTGCTCTGTGTTGCCAGTGCTGGCAAGGACGAAGAAAAGAATAGGTGATATGCCGAAGAAGCATAAGAATCGATCTTTCCGATGCCGCGCGCGTGCTAAATCAAACAGAGGAATGAGCAGTCAGATCAGTAATTAATTTAACTAGTTCCGGTTGTTGGTTGGTTGATTAATTGAAAGCGCATGGAGGCAGGAGGTGATCATCACGGCATGGGCGGTGGAGGGATGCTCCCGAGGAGCATAGGAGTGGAGACGGCAGGAATGCTGGGGCTGGAGATGCCCCTAAACCCACACTCTCATCCTCAGCTGCAGCAGCAGCACACGTCGCCCTTCCAGCAGCCCCAAAACCAGCAACCCGGAGTACATCACTCCTCCCTGAGACAATCCCCCTACGCGAGCTACGGCGTCCGGGGGAGACAGCAGCAGGCGCAGCACTCCCCGGAGGGCGAGCCCGGGTTTCGAGAGGGCGGCGGCGTTGCTGGTGATCATGGGGTGGTGAAGCGGGGGGGCGCGTCGCTGACGTCCCAATCGCCGTGCCCCTGGACGAGGATGAAGTGGACCGACAGCATGGTCCGCCTCCTCATCTCGGTCGTGTACAACGTCGGAGACGACGGAGGGGGAGGGGAAGGCGACCATAATAATATCCAATTACTACCCCCCTCCTCCTCCTCGACCTCCTCGAGGGGGGCAGCAAACAGCAGAGGAGGTGGTGCGGCCTCGGCCTCGGCGTCGGCGTCGCAGTCGCAGTCGCAGTCGCAGTCGCAGTCGCAGTCGCAGCAGCAGAAGAAGGGGAAGTGGAAGTCGGTGTCGAGGGCGATGATGGAGAAGGGGTTCTGCGTGTCGCCGCAGCAGTGCGAGGACAAGTTCAACGACCTGAACAAGAGGTACAAGAGGGTGATCGATCTGCTGGGGAAAGGGACGGCGTGCCGGGTGGTGGAGAACCCGTCCCTCCTCGACACCATGGACCACCTCTTCCCCAAGGCCAGGCAGGAGGCCCGCAAGCTCCTCAGCTCCAAGCACCTCTTCTTCCCGGAGATGTGCGCCTATCACAACGCCGGAAGCGCCAACCCTTCCTGCGCAGCCGGCCCGCCAGCAGCAGCAGCAGCAGCAGCGCAGCCATCCCGGATGCCTAGTCTTGCGCAGCTGTCGGATCGGCAGACCAGCTGCTTCCACCACCCTGCTGGCCCCGGCGCAAGCCGAGAGGAGGAGGCGATCGTCAAGGCCGCCGCGGCGGGAGCGGACGATGATCCTCATCATCAGCCCGCCGAGGAGGACGAGGACGACAACGCCGACGAGGATAGGAGCAATAACGAGGACGACGACGACGACCAGCTGGAGGACGACGACGACGACGACCAGCTGGAGGACGACGACCAGCTGGAGGGCGATGACCAGCTGGAGGACGAGGGGAACGAGGACCGCGGCCGGGGGGACGTCGAGGACATGAAGGCATTCGCGACGGCGTCGAAGAGGCAGAAGAGAACGCCCCGGCTGTCGCTGTCGCTGCAGTCGTCGCCGCCGTGGACGACGGCGCCCGTCCAGCTTCAGGAGCTGCGGAGCGAGCTGATGGGCATGGAGGCGGGGGCCGGGGAAGGAGGAGAGGCGATGATGAAGTGGGTGAGGAGGAGAGCGGCGGAGCTGGAGGAGCAGCGGGTGGGGTATCAGTGCCGGGCATTCCAGCTGGAGCGGCAGCGCTTCAAGTGGCTGCGCTTCAGCACCAACAAGGAGCGCGAGATGGAGCGCATGAAGCTCGACAACGACCGCCTCCGTCTCGACAACGACCGCATGCTTCTCCTCCTCCGCCAGAAGGAGCTCGAACTACTCTCCGCAGGCGCCGCTGCTGCTGCCGCCGGAGGCCATGGTGCGGCCGCCTCCTCCACCGACCACCATCACCTCCTCAAGGACCTCAACCACCACAACCAGAATGCCTAGAATAGGTACTCTATTATATAGCTTCAGCAAGCCAATGCAGTGACTACAAATCCTGACCACCAAAATCAACAACCTCAACAATGCAGCAGCCAGCGGGCCACCGGTATCTGGCGGACTTGAAATAAGGATACAATTAAATGATAACCAAGCCCCACAGCTTCTTTGTGTGCGCTTGTATTATGGAAGCCTCTCGCTAACAACGAATGACTTGAACCCTTTTTCTTTTTTTCTTTTTTTTTGGGGGGTGTTATGCTAAGTAAGTCTGAACTCTGAAGTTCGTAATCTCCATTTTAGATTTTAGGAAATATTTTTTTAGATTTTTAGCGTTAAAAAAATAAAAAAAAAATAGCGGAAAAGACGTTGATCTTTAGACTTTAGATAGTGGAGTTGTAATATTACAATCCAAAATGTGGCATAAGACCTAGCATCCCATTTATATTTTTTTGTTTTGGTTTTTTTTTTTTTTTTTTTATCTGAGTTTTTAGTTCTTAAATAAAAAAAAAAAAATTGAGTGATTAAAATGATAGTGAACTTTTTGAATTAAATTAGTGATATGTGTAATATAATGATTTAAGAGATGAAATTAGCCAATGAAGTAAATTTAACGGTAGAAAATTGATTGTACAAACATAGTAGTCGAATTCTATAAATTATATCATATTTGCACTTTATCATCTGAAGTCTGAAGTATAACATCGGATCATCTATACCTATATATGATTTCTCATGGCTAAATCCGACGTGGTTATAACTCCTTATTTTGAGGATGGTAGGCCCCTCTCTCTCCTTCCCCCACACAATCTTTCATCTCTTTACTCTCTCTCTCTACTTTCCCACCGCACAACTCTTCATCTCCCCCCACTCTCTCTCCTTTCCTAACCCCTACCGCATAACCCTTCATCTCCCCCCACTCTCTCTCCTTCCCTAACCCCTACCGCATAACCCTTCATCTCCCCCCACTTTCTCTCCTTTCCTAACTCCTACCGCATAACCCTTCATCTCCCTCCGCCCCACTCTCTTTCTTCTGTACCTACATGTTCTCTTAGTGCTCCTCTCCTCTCCCTTCTCCTCCCTATCCATTCCCTTCCCGACATGGCTTTCAACTTTTAAGTGCTGGTGTTAGGCTGCATCTCAATACCTTAGTGATTTTCCTTCGGATCCACTTCTCGACAGGGATGTAATGTAAGTTAGTTTGTTTAATTATCGTAAATACAAATATATATGATGTTTTCTTATGTTTTATATATATATATATATATATATATATATATATATATATATATATATATATATATATATATTGGAATTTTTACAGATCTTTTATGAATTCTGTTTTTGAACTACTTTTGAGAGACTGGGCAAGTTCACGTGGTCTGAAGGTATAGGTTGCACTACTATTTATTTCCCTAGGTTTGGTTCTTTTGTGTATAAGTTGTTGCTTAGGTAGGCATATGTTGTTTTTATCCAGTCATCAAATGTAAAATAATTTATAACAAGTAGAAATAATGATAATTCCAGTTATTTTGCATGCCAATGTATGTTTGATATCACTACTTTGTTTTCAAATTATTTACTTATTGCTATCAAAATATCCACTTGGAACTTTTGCAGCTGGATATATTTAAAAATGGAGTTCTTTTATTCATGCCATGCTATACGTTAGTTCTTCAGCCCGTGTATATTGTATCATATTTTAATATTGACCTTTTGTGTAAATTCTTTTGATCAGGTACGACTATCTTCTGTTGAGGCCTTAGGTTTTCTACTGTTGCTACAAAGTTTTTTAAATTTTATTTTTTTACTTTCAAAATTTATAGTTATTTTTTTCTATTTTTTTTCTATTTTTATTTATTTAATTAATTTATAAATTTTTACTATAATTTTTACTCGCCGCATCGCGCTGGTTCCTGCACTAGTTTAGATTTAATTATCTATTGTTTTTTAATTTTACTTTTACTATATAATATTTTAATTTATTTGATTTGAGGGCATTTTAATTTAAAATTTTGAATGTGTTTGTATTTTTACATATTTAATTAGTATATTTTGTAAACTTTTTATAGTTATAAATTTATTAAAATAAATAAATAATTTATATTTTTAAGTTAAAGTATGATTGAAATCAAATAAATTAAAAAATTGAATAATAAAATTAAAATTTTGAAAGATTAAATTGTCAAATCTAAATAATCTATAGTTTAAATCAGTTCCATACCTTTTTACCTAATTTATATTCTATAGTTTAAATTAGTTTATATTTTTGAGTTAAATCAGTTCCATATGTTTTTACCTACTTTATATTCTATATTTTAAATTAGTTTATATTTTTGAGTTAAAATATGTTACTGACTAAAATTAAATAAATTAAAAAAATAAATAGTCAAATTCAAATAATTTATAGTTTAAATTAGTTCCATACATTTTTACCTAATTTATATTCTACGTCAAACACTTAAAATTAGCCACATGAATTGACACGAGCACTCATTTCACTTATTATTTAACCGTGTAACTAGCGAACATCTAATCAAATTAATGGAACTACTAATTTTATGATTAATTCCATCCAAATTATTTTAAATCGTAAAGTTTAGCATTTTAAAGTTCAAATAAATTATATGTTGAACAAAATTCTGAAAATTTTAATATTTTTGTTTCATCTTATTGTATAAAACTTCGCAAAGCTATCAGTAGAATGCTAATCTGTAGAAGTTAATAGAGTGCTACATAAGCCTTGGCATTGTGCAACATAGCATAGATCACAGTGGTGATTTAAAATTTATTTATTTGATTTGAGTCAATGAACGGTATGTTAATTTTAAAATTTAAATACGTTGTTTATTTTTACAAATTTAATTAGTATATTTTATATAATTTTTATAACAATAAATTTATTTAAAAAAATAATTTGGTTAAATTTTAAACCTGAAATATCATTTAATTGTCCTGTTCAAATAAAATAAATTAGAAAATTAGATTATAAAATTAAAATTTTAAAAAATCAAATAGTAAATTCAAATTAGTCTGTAGCTTAGATAAACTTTTCATAATTTTATCAATTTTGTAAATACACTTCTCAATCGAAAGCACGCACACAAACAAATTATTTATAATTATAATATTCTCTACTATATAAATAATTATAATTGCTGCACTTTTATTTGCATGTATTTTTTACTATATAATATTTATAATTATATCCAACCAAACAATCTTAAATAGTGATTAACAGTTTAACCTCGTTGATATGGACACGGGTTATTTCTTGAAAATATCAAAATAGTTTTGTCTCAGGTAATCAATGGAAAGACAAGTAATTAAAGATGACAGCCACAGCTCAAAACAAGTTCAGAGGTAGACTGGGTAGTCACTTCATCTTCACTACTCTAGCTTTACTTATAGCAAAATAGTGTTTAGTTCGTCAAATAAAAAAAAAAAAAAAAAAAAGTTGAGATCAAGGTTGAACTATTTGCAGTCTAATTATGCTATCGTTGGGGGGAAAAACAGAACCAGAAATCTTTAATATAGCAAAAATCATCAGCCAGTCACAAAATTATAAATCTATATCATACCACAGCTCCAACTTGGAGCAAACCATCCATCAGTATGCACTGACTAAATTATAAATATTAAATATTTAGGAGCAAAATGAGCTTGGACCCTGCACGGAGGGTGTAGCACCTAATCAATCCTCTAACTCGATAATCTTCACCACAGAAGCATCCCCGACCTTCTGGCAGACAACAACACGGTCATGTGACTTAATCACCCCAGATTCCTTACCATGATCAAGAGCAACCTTCAGAACTGATTCATTGGTTGCACTCGTAGACTCGGCCTGCACAACCCCAGAAATAATCTTACATGAGAACACTGATCGGAACAGAATTTATGAGTGTGTAAGTAACGAAATAATTAATCTCCACTTGAACATTGAACCAAATACCGTAACCCATTCTTAGCTGGTGCAAGCACCTTTATTACTACTTTGCATTACCTGCCATTTCTAGCCAAAATTATATTACATTGCAGGATGAAGTCCATAACCTGTTTGTCCATATCAGGTTACAACTATAAGCATCATTGCATTCTTTAGTTTGTTTATAAAGGCAGAATAGAATAGTTAGAAGCAAACTCATTGGTCAAACAAGCTTCACCCTGTTCTACTCAAACAATATATGGTAAAAGGACTCTGCCATTATGGCACAAAGAATTAGCATGCCTAGTGAGGATCAGTTTGTCCATCAGTGGGTATTAAATTCCAACAGTTTTAAAAACCTTAGAAGCATCAATTAAGGCCTCCGATGTGATGCATCTATACCTTTCCGTGAATAAACCAAGTTTCCTTTAATCTTTTGTGCATGTATGACTATGCGCCTAAGTGTCCATATTTACACATGTGAATGCCTATGAAAAGAAGAAGTATGACTTACAGGATGACGAGGATCAGCAAGCATGGGAAAGAGGCCTCTAACAATGAGGGATTGCCTTGCCTGCGCATTAAATATATTCCCATCAATCTTCATTCTTTTGAAGACAATTAGTAAATAAACAATGTAAGCATCTAAAGAATGTGAGATACCGTGGAGGACTAACACACCAATGACTACCACACACAAAACGCTCCTACAGCTATACTTAAATAGGAGGGTTACCAAGTTACAGTCCCACCAAAACGAGCTCCTAAAAAGAGCCAGTCTTAAGTCCTAACCTCTCGGCTTGTCGTATAATGTGACGATCCGATCCCGCTAGCAATAATAATTTGTTGGACCCGAACCACAGTCCAAAATGCTTAAGCCCGGTTGTTATTAATTGTGTGTCTTGTCTCATTCATTTTCAACCAGACTCTCAATCCCATCCGATATGGAATTATTGGGGTGTTACAAACTTTCCCGTTTAGACCTGACGAACAAATCAAAATTACTAGGTAATGTGAGATTCTAGAGGTGGCTTCTACGGGTTCAAGATGCGGCTCCACCAAACCCGTAGTGTAGCACTTTACCCGCATAGCACTTAGCTCTCACACTTCCGGCTAGTATTTGTCTCTGATGCCATTTGTGACGACCCGACCTGCTAGCAATAATAACTCGTTGGGTCCGAATCACAGCCCAAAATGCTTAAGCTCGGTTATTATTAATAGCGTGTCTTGTTTTATATATTTTCAATCAGAATTTCAATCCCATCCAATGTGGGACTATTGGGAGGTTACATATAAAGTGGCTGCTCCCAAAACTTGAACTTGCTACTATGTGGGTGCAGCCCCAAGACTTCATTATCTCTCCTAGTAATGGTCCCTCTTATGAATATGGTAAACCATTCCGGTAGGAAGAGAACAATGTTTTCCTAAGTTTTGGGCACATTCCAAGGACACAAGGAAGAATCAATTATACGGACCCAAGTTAACCAGATAGGCATTAGAATAATATCTCAGGCATGCAAAGCTGGATAAATGATGACGTATCCAGTTCAGCTTTTTTCCTTTTTAATGAATATCACATTCTGTTCTGTATTTGGCTCTTCAATCCTAAGTCAATCAGCTATAGTATTTTGGATCCAAAGTGAAGCCAGATCATATTGTTACCAGGTTTGACTGCAACTTTTAAATAATAAACCATATTAAAGAATGAAAAAGCAGGGGAATAGAAAAGGCAAAGCACCTACTTCAAAAGCACCAGTGAAACTCCAGCGAAGCTGGTTTGTTTTGAGCCAAGGGATGACAACAGATAATACCGGCATGGTAGGCTTGTACTTGGCAATCAATCTGCATCACATGAGATATCATGACTCATGAGAGACATCCTAGAATCAATGAAGAATGCAATAACTATCCATGTCTGTAGAAGGATGGAGAGTAAGTCTGCAGTTTGCATATATTCCTGCAACAGTACCTTGCAGTCCTTCCCGAAGAAGTGAACACAATAATGACAGAGGCCTTTACTTTAATAGCAGCACGTACCTATACAATAAACAAACAAAAATGACTTTACAAGAGTAAATATTTTCTAGAAATTAAGTTACATAACTACAATATATATAAAGGTGAAAGAACTTTCATTTATAGACTAGTGAAAACTTGGTTCAGAATAAAAAAAGGAATAAAAGAACATACAGCAGACGAAGCAATGGACTCCAAGTGGGACATGGGCTCCCCAACATATTTCACAGTTTTCTTAAAGTACAAATCCTGATTGAAAACCTTCTCTGCCTACAAGAATACAATTTCGACAAAGAATTACCAAAATTATGCAGAGAAAATGGCAAGAATGAACACATGGCCCTAGCAACGACGCATGCCACCATGTGTATATTAGTCCTCAACGAGCAAGACAAAATTACCCTACCAAACTAGTTTATTGATAAATAGCTAAGCCTCTGCCAAACTATGATAAATAGCTAAGCCTCTGCCAAACTAGTACGTATGCCACTATCCCCTCCATGAAGGTTACACATTTTTGTTCAATATATTTTCCTTGCTACTCGACCATAGAAATTACATTTATAAAACATTGTCAGAATGTCATAATAAGAGACTCACTTCTGCACAAATTTTACCCACAGTTGAAATAGTTTCAACAGGGTATAATCCCCGAAGAGTCTCAGCACCTAAAAGGATTGCATCACAACCTGCATCATGATGATACTTGAAAATCAGACAACGAAATAAAAGATTATAAATTTGAACAATAACCAAAATATGAGAGTAAAAACACTATATACCATCAAGTACTGCATTAGCAACATCTGTTGCCTCTGCACGAGTAGGTCTAAGGTTGTCAGTCATACTGTCCACAACTCGAGTAACCACAGCAGGCTTTCCAGCCATGTTACACTTATAAACACCAGCCTTTTGAAATAAAAACACCTGCAAGCAACACAAGAGGTCAATGGCAATGCTAATAGAATCTAAGGCAATAATGCAGCAAAGAGAGAGAGAGAGAGAGAGAGAGAGAGAGAGAGAGAGAGAGACTGGCAGATAAGAGAAGATTAATGAAGGACCTAATACATAGCCCAGTGATCTGAAGGCCATGTACTTGTCAGACTACTTTACTGAAGATAAATAACAATAGATCAATTAGTTGAAAAACTGCTTTTCTGTTTAGCAAGAAATTGATCATGCAGTCGCCACTGAGCTACAACACCAAAAGTGAAATTGTATATGCATTACATGCAGATGCAGTGTTACCTCCAATCACAGAGAGAGGCAAGCTACTATCAACCCAATCAAGAGATCATGCATAAATATTGTAAGAATATAGAGAATCTACTGTCATAAACAACACCTTTTCTTCTTTGTTTTTTGTGCGGTAAGTGGATTGGATCTTCCACTATCAACTGAAGCATAAAGTATTTACATTTAAGCATGCATACGGTGAAATGAAATTCATCTATTTGAGCAACACTACAAGAGGAATACATGACCATTATTAATACAGACAAGAGAAACCCCAAATTTTCAACCTTCTCTGGTGGGAGGTCAATCCCCAGATTCCCTCGTGAAAGGATAATGCCATCTGCTGCTTGAAGAATCTCATCAAAATGAGTCAAACCCTGCAGAAGTATAGAAATGTGCATTAATTACGAACTTGGCACTCGAATGGTCAAACAAAACTGTCTATAACAAGGTACAAATTGCTTTTTTACTTCGATGTTTTCAACTTTCGCAAATATCTGAGTTTGCTTTAGATCACCCAAATTTGAGAGGAAATCTCGTGCCTATACCACAATAACAGCATTTTTATTGGTTACAGCCAACAGCACATTGGAAATTTTGAAAGCGAGCAAAATAGATCAAAAGAGTAAATTGGCCCAAGCTATTTTTCGACTCCAAGCGCTCTCCCCATACACTGTACCTGCAAGAGAAAAAGGAAAGTAAATAAAAAGGTAGTTGCCCTTACCTGTCGAACATCTTCTGCATGCCTTGTGTAAGATAATGAAAGAAAGTCAATCTTATTTCGAACACCCCATTTGCTGATGACCTAAAATGTTGTCAACATTCCAAATTGAATCACAAAGTTATGCTATTAAGTTTGAAAAAGCATCTAAATACCAACATAGGCAAGATACATTAGAAAAAACTTCTTTGCATGTACCAATTTCCATGCTTAGAAAAATAAAGAAAAGTCAACAATAGGTGGAAAACTACTTATTCTTATGTTATTTCCACATAGTAGATACTGCAGAAACTAGGAATCAATATAGAAACATTAAAGCAATCCCATGGCCAAGAAGGAAAACCAAACTTTATAGTTTATACTAGGAAATAAAGCAGCAAAATGTGATTATATAAGTAAATATGGAACAAAATAGTGGAAACAAAAGAAAGATAAAAGAGTTTCTCAACAACAGTATAAAGGGGAACAATAAAAAATTATCAGGTATAAGTAGATGTTATGTTCAAAGACACTACCGGGAGATAAAAAGTATAGAAGTTTTTCCAACAAAACATTCTTACATCTTTGTCAGCATCAGAAAGTGTAGGCAAGTCAATGTGGATTTGAGAAGCATGCAGCGTAAATAGAGATCCAGTGAGAGTCGCTGTGTTCTTAATCATGCAAATCACATCATCACCATTCAATTCAGATACCTGCAATATTGAGCTCTATTGTTATTATCAGATATCAGATATCAGATATAAGACCAAAGATGAATATATACCACAACATTGCAACACATGAGTCTCATAAATAAAAACACTTATTAATTCTCAGGCTCTTCCAAATCATGCTGTGTGTGTGCAAATTATATCACTTCAATCAGACTTCATTAATGGAGAAAAAAAAAAACATATGGAGAATTGATCACTTTTCATGCCATCAACCAAATAACCAATATAGAGTCAGCTAAACTTAGATGCTCTACTAGTCTACTACAAACTCCGACCACAGGGGGCTCTGCCCTTGTGGTCAGTATCCCATACACTTACCCGAGAAGTCGAGGGTATGAGTACCCGCTCATAGTTGCCTGGATTGCAGAGCAGACCCCCCTTCGAACTGCAATCCAGATCGCACATACTGATTCAGGGTGGGTTCTAGATCCAGATCACAAAAGAAAGAAATGTATTCACTAGATAAAATATTACAAAAGAATCATACTCGTATGGAAAAAGTTGAGGCGGTGTTTATTAGATGAAAGAATATCCAATCTGACCTTAATTAAAGAAAATAACTATATGGTAACAAAGGTAAGTTATTGACTTTTTTATATATGCCGATCTGTATTGACGTTCTAAACAAGCAAAATTCCAAAATAACGTTCCTTCTAATCCTACCCCAATCGTACCGCATTCGTAAGAAACTAGAGAACTACATTCCCGTCACAATACAACGCAGCACACCGTATCCTGTTCCAGATAACATTGGTCCTGCTTGCAGGGATTATTGGGGGTCCTAGATCCTGATTCTGAAAAAATAGAAAAAAAAAAAAAGAAGAAACTGACCAGCTAAGTCTACTGGCCACCATACCTCCAACCAAACAGAAGTAGTTTCACTGCCAGTGAACAAGTATTGCCCAATGAATATCGTGTCTCCTGGCTTTACTGCCTGCAAACAGCTAAAATTGAATAAGAAAACTCATGAATGAAATAACTGATAAGCAAATTGACATTTATTATTTTGTATTAAATTTTCCTGACATCCCACTTTGACATTGCTTACTGCATGACAACAACACTCATGAACCAGGTTCACTAATTCAATTTATCTACAAGCAAGATGTGCTTACATTGAAACCATTAAAACCACTTTGCGAATAAGAATGTAAAGCTAGTTAATATATGAATATCTTTTGGAAAGTTCGACATAAAAACACCTAAATGTGTTGATCAAAAATAATAAAACTTGGAATGTAAAAATGTGTAAACGTATGAATTAGTAAAGATTGAGTGGCAAAGAAACATGAGAGCAAGCTGAGATCCAGCGAACAACATAAGTAGATGCCCCACTGAAAATAAATAAGATAATCCGGTTCTCAACATGTGGTTGAGAGACAGATAAATGGCAGAACGGAGACAGAAAAAATGAGATCTCAAGTAGCCATTTAACAAGCGAAGTCTTAACAGTGAAGTGAAGCCAACGTGACCACAAAAGGTAGACTAGGAAGTGAAAATTGCTTGCCTTTGCTAGTCCGGTAAAATTGATGGGCAACAACTTTGATGATGCTTCTTGTCCCTGATCAGGAGTTAAGACAACAAACGCATTCTCCTCGAGCGAAATTGCACTTTCACTCTTATTGACAACTTGCAACTCTGGACCCACAGTATCTAGCATGACCTTGAACAAGCATGCAATTATGTAACTCAGTTAGGTTTAGTATTTACTAAAGTAGCTCGCAGAGGGTGAAATATTAATCCGATAGACTGAAAGCTGTGAAAGGGAGGAAGAGAACAGCTTGGCGTATTTCTAATTTTGGAGGATCTCAAGTCACTGATATTCTTCTTTTTATTTTTTCCCCCGCATTTACAAATTTCGATGAGAGCAAGTGCACCAAGTACTCACAGCGCACAGCTTTTTGGTGCTCTTGATAGCGAGTTTCAGATATTCCAGAGTTTCCTGGTGATAATCCATGCTTCCCCACGAGAAGTCAAAGCGCGCCACTGACAGGGAAAATCAACAGAGCGATAATAATATCCGACGCATCATCGGTGCATCTCATGAACACGATTTAAATTGAACCAACACAGGCATATTTTTTTTAAAAAAAAAAAATTACTGGAATGCATAGATAAAGCAGCCACAGAAGAAGCATATGAATGACAGAAAAAAGAGAGCAGTAGAGAGGATACCGGACATGCCGGCCTTGAGGCAGGCAGAGATAATCTCGACGGAGCGCGACCTGGGGCCCAGCGTCCCTACGATCTTCGTCATCGCAGGGAAGAAGCTCTGTATGCGATCCGTTTGATCTCACACACACACGGTCAGTAAAGAGAAAGCAAAAACAGGACGATTATCACGAAAGCAAAAAAAAAAAAAAAAAAAAAAAAAAAAAAGCAGAAGCAATATTTTGTTACTTTTATTATATATATATATATATATATATATATATATATATATATATATATATAAAAAAAAAAAGAAAAAAAGCATCACACAGATGCAAGAGGAAGAAAGGAAAAGAAAAGACTCACGGGCTTGGAAGGCTCGAGGATGGAGGCCATCCTGATGGGTTCTTCGAGCAGCAGGTGCGTCGAATGCATATCTTCAGTAGCAAATAGCAATCGCGAGAGGAGGAGGGATCTCTCTGTGCGTAGTAGGTATGGTGCGTATGCTACGGGCACGGAGGATGAAGCGACGGTCTTATAACACCTTCTCCGCTTTCAGAGCACAACAAAGAATCTTGGTCGACAAGGAATTCAGAACACGACGCGTCCGGAAGAATCAGAGGGAAATATATATTAGTCCCTCTACTGTTCGGATGTTGCTGCGCCTTGAGTTGAACTTCAAACTTATCAAAAATTATTCTAGTTTGCTAATTACTCCATGTTTTGACATTTGTTATTGATTTTGATTGAAAAGTATCCCCTGTCCGGCTTAGAATACTATTAATAGCACCAACTAATTGGTGCTATCAAGTTTTCAGTCTTTAAATAAAAGAATGTACGGTTGGAATTATAGTAATTTCATGAGATTTTTACTATTCAACCAACCACCTAGTAAACCTTAAAAAATTACTATCATCCTAATTATACATTTTTTAATCTAAAGGCTAAAAACTTGATAGCATCAATAACTTAATACTATGGATAGTATTTCTACCTAATTCTATATATATATATATATATACACACACACGAACAATCCGAAAACTCAATTGGGTGACACAATATTTTCTCAAAAAAATATTTGTATGACCTGAGACAAATTTGCGAGGTCCAGAAAATGCACGCACAATGGTCGTTGGGCCTGACCATTAGGACATAGGAGAAGGAACTAAATTTTAAACTAACCAATACATAGGGATCGAGTTTTTACACGCTAACAATTTTTTCTAACTCGTGTGGGTTGGGGCCACAAGTGTGCTTCTAGAGGTAATGAAAGCACGGAGGAGGAACAACAGACGCGTGGAAGAAACAGGGGCTGTGACGTGGTTCGTATTCCACTAGTCAAGGTCCTATCAACAATGGGAATTAGATCCGTGGGCACAAACGACTGCTCCATTTCCCACAGAAATTTCGAGGGATCAATTCTTTCTCTCAATTCTTTCTCTGCAAGCTAATTAAGTATGTATGAAATTTCTCTAGCCGCTACAATCTGGGCATGCGGCGCTATCCTTACCGCTAGTTTTGAGGTGACTGGTGAGGAAAATTCCGGGTTTTATTACACTGGCCCAGAAATTTCAATTCAACTCCCAACAAGCAAAAGTTCCATAGTGCAGGCCGAATGGCATATGCTTTGCAGCTGTGCGCTATCAAGATATCGGTTGGCCCAGCCGATCCTGATTGTCCGACAGTTCAAATTCAATGCTGGAACGGGAATACAGCACTAGTACAAAATAAAGATCTGAATCAGGTCCAATCCCGTTCACTCGTTGAAAATTAGTGATACCTTTTAATTTTAAGGGCCTGTTAACGCTAGTGCGGCCTGTTACGACGTTGCAAAATTGTATAATTGCGTTACCGGGCTTGTGAAACTCAGAGACAACAACAAAGGGTCCACAAACGAGGCGAGGGCCGTGGGGCCAAACAATTTCCAACACCTGGTTCGATGATGCGGTGCTAAATATTTAAAACTTTAAAATCGTTTTGGAGCTCGTCACCTCTAATTCAATAAAACAGTCCGTAAGATCCTTCTCCTAATAAGAAAGATAAAAAAACAAAAAATCAAAAAACAAAATTGGGAAAAAAAAAAAAAACAGACAAAACATTGGCACGTAAGATTTCAATTATACACAAGTAGGAGTGATAATTCAGCTCGCTGTTCGCGAGCCAGCTTGTGTTCGGTTCAAAATAAGCTCAATATCGAATCGCTCGTTTAGTAAACGAGCCGAACATGAGCCGGGTCAGCTCGCTCGTGTTCGGCACGATAACCGCTCGAATATATATATATATATATATATATATATATATATATATATATATGAGAAATGCTACGGTAAATTTTACTATTTAAATTTTAGACCAACATAATATAAAAAAATTAAATTTTTATAAATTTTAATTATTAAATTAAAATTTTATTTTTAAAAAAAAATTTTATGCATAATAGTAAAAATAAAAATCTAATTTATTATTCGTGAACGTGTTAATAAACGAACCGAGTACGAACCAAAATTTTCAACTCGATATTTAAATGAGCAAGCTCGTAAGCCAGCCGAACTGGATCGCTCGTTGAACCCTATACACAAGGGCTGGTTCCCGGCCATGATTTTTCGTGTTGGGGCCCAAGCGTCAGAAACGCGTGGCGTTATAATTTGACGGAGGCGTCATTATCTCGTGACGGCCCCGTAAGCAGTAGGTCACGGTAGGCTCCCACCGTTACCCATTTTAGGAGGGCTTTGCTGGACGAAGCTGCCGCCGCCCGCTAACGTCGTCTGCCTCCCGTCCCGTCTCTGTCGCCCCCGCTCCGCCAGGTTCGGATCCCTAACCCTTTCTTACCCCCCTCTCGCCACCCCGATCATGGCCTCCTGCGACGATGACTTTGCCCTTCTCGGAGACGATGCCCAGCACCAGCACCAGCACCAGCACCAGCACCAGCAAGCCGCCGCCGCTGTCCCCTTCGCCCACCGCTACATAGCGAAGGCGGCGCCGCTGCCCCTCCGTCCCCGAAACCACGCCGCTCTCAACGCCATCGCCAGCCCCAAGAAGGGGGCGGTAGGCGACGAGGACGAGGATTACGGCGAGGCCTTCGTCCAGGCGGACGCCTCCAAGTGCCCCGCCCCTACCTTCCACGAGGTCGCCTCGCACCCGCAGCACCACTGCTTCTCCGCCGACGCCAACCCCTTCGCCCACGACGATCACGACGATCACGACGATCACGACGACGACGACGACGACGACGACGACGACGACGCCGCCGACGCCCCTGCCCCCGCTCCCGCTCCCGCCAACGGCGGCAACAACGATGGTAATCCCGATCGCAAGCCTCGCGCGTCCTCCTCGCACCAGCAACACCACCCTCAGCAGCAGCATCAGCATCAGCATCAGCATCCTCATCCTGCCGCTGCCCCACGGCCCGATCCCAAGCGCAGAAACCCAGACGATCCGAGCGATGGCGAGTCCCCCTACTGCTACGGCAGCGGCGCCCCCAAGAAGACGAGGCCGATGTCGTCCTCGGGCGACTACCGCAAGGACCGCGAGGAGTGGAGCGACACTGCCATCGACAGCCTCCTCGATGCGTACACGGAGAGATTCGAGCAGTTGAACCGGGGTAACCTGCGGGGGAGGGACTGGGAGGACGTGGCCACCATCGTTAGCGATCGCTGCGACGGGCAGAAGGCCGGGAAGAGCGTGGAGCAGTGCAAGAACAAGATCGACAACCTCAAGAAGCGCTACAAGGTAGAGTGTCAGCGCCTCAGCAGCGGCGGACTCACAGTCAGCCACTGGCCCTGGTTCAAGAAGATGGAGCACATCATCGGCAATTCGTCATCCTCCTCAAAAGCCGGACCCGATGATGACAAATCTCTCGTTCCTGTTGGTTCCACTTCCACTTCCACTTCCACTCCGAGGCAGCAGATCAAAAGGTTTCGCGTTCTCCGTTCATCGCACCCTTCCTTTCTTTCCATTCCACTATCTGCAACTCTCAGTTTCGCCGTCCTTAGAGTGTGGGTGATTCTCCTTCCAATGTGCCATGGGTAATTGGTTTGGTTGATCGCAAACCATATGAGATAGTTAAACTATTGAAGTTCCAAAAAAATCATACTTGCATTGTTGTGAAATGTTCGAAAGAATGAAGGCCTCAAGATTGCTTCCTTTTTTAAGGTAAAACGGAAGTGCTGGGTCATGGGTGGAACGAAGTTCTTGAAGAATTGATGTGCGTACTCCTTGCACAACTTGCATCTAGATCGTTGGAATAGTTATTCAATTTTTAGATTGACTGTTACTCGAGTCGACTTTGAGAAACTATAGTAAGTTTGCATGTGGGACCTATCCTAACTAAGGAAATGGAGTGTGTAATAATATTAGGTTAATTAAGATGATAGGCAAAGGAAAACTAGGTGTTTAAATCCTATAACTTCAATAACTCAAGGGAGGAGCTTCGTCCAAACCATGGTATGGAGGCTGGGCGGAAACTCTAAAACCACAACCTCATTTGGTGCCAATGGGGTATAATAGCATTAAATCACCTTGAGAATTGAAGATCTCAGTTTCAATAAGAATAGCATGTAGATGGCTTAGCTTTAGAACTTTAGACGAAGTGCGTGAAAACTAATTTTTAGGATCAAAGTTAACCTAATAAATTATTGATATGATTACTTCAATAGTTCTTTTATCTCTTTGATAATTTCAAGTCACGATTTCTTCATAAAAGTAGCTCAGATTATTATTTAAATATATTGAAATGCTGTGAAAATAAGTTCTTTGTATGATTATTTTTATTTTCTATATTTGCTTCGATCTTTGTATGATTACTTAAATACTCCAGGTGCAAGGATTAAAACTGAAACTGAGACAGATATTTTGAACACTGGATCAAACCAAGTAATGTTGGAAGGGTAAGGTAGATCAAAGGAGTATTCAGTGAAAGTATAGTCATAGACAATTATAGAAGGCAATTGTAGTATATGGACTGTCAAGGAACCACATTGCACGTGTGCAATCTGGATGGTGTAAATAGGTAATTGTAATGGATAAAGGATCTCTAAGGAAAAGGTAAATATAGATATTATGTGTATAAGAGGACCTATTATCTATAGATTCCAACTAGTGATTATACTGAGGTCTGATTGGTTATATTGGGTCCTCATTTCATTGGTTCAATGAGAGAAATTTTATGATGCTATACAACAATGACCACGTAATTGAGAATTCAAGCAGAAGAAAATAGATAATAGCTCTGTTGGGAAAGTTACCATTGAAATTATGCCAATTATGCAACCTGATCTTGCCCAAAGTGGTTACTTCGAGTCAAGTTAGAATAGAGTTTTATTAATTATGGGATTTGTATTTCTTTTTGGAATGAAGATTTTGTATAATTTCATCTGCATGTGTTTTTTAAGAAGCTAAATAAAGAACATATCCAACTAGATATGACTTTGTGTAACTTCACTTGATTCCACTGACTTACTAGAATTTTGTCTAGATCTAGGTGAATCTTGTCAAATCTAATTGTAAACTATTTAAGTTTAATATTGTTGTATATTAATTTTGGTACTAATGTATAATATGATTCCTTCCAAATTTGATATGAATTCTATCTAAACATGATATAATTTTATTATCACATTTTATGCTGTTCGATCTAAACAAGGATTGTTGTGCCAACGTTATGGGGCATGCTAGTGTGTCACCGGCAACCACACAACACGCTGACACGAGGCATTCCAGTGTCGACACACCCCTCCATGCCAGTGGCACGCAATTGGCTCATTGGCACAGGTTCACATGTTTTATTTTTTATCCTTTCACATGTAGGATAAAGCTTCCTAAAGTGTTTTAATGGTTCTAGTGGCTATAAAAATGGCCTAAATGGTTTATCTCAACAAGTTTAGCAAGAAATATGAATAGATGATCGAGACATACACATCTTAATAACCCAAAAATGCTCTTAAACATTTCATATAAGTAGCATGCATGAAGATGAAATTGTAGCGAACACATTGCATCATTTAGTAATACAGCGGTCTCTTCTTACACAAGATTGATGTGTTGACTATGCAAGAATGGCAAAAGAATTGGAAGAAATATCCAAATTTGTAATGTTTGCACCAAAACTTGGTCCAATTGTGTTATGGAGCTAATTATATGATCCAACTGTGTGAAGTTCTGAAAAAATGATAGATAATTCATCTATCTCCATAAAGAAATCCAAAATGCCTTCACTATAAGATTTACTAATATTTAAAGTAAACAAAACCTCTTTTCTAAGTTTTATTTTCTAAAAAAGTTTTACAAAAATGAAAGAAAATTGTGAAATCTTTGCAAAAAACTAAAAATGATGGCTGAAAATGCCTAGTTCTACAAGATTCTTGATTCCTACACATAAAAAAAAAACTCCAAATCTCTCTAGATCTAAAAGAAAGCCTAATATTATTTCACTAACAAGAACAGAGTAAGGAGACTAACCGTTTTTTTCTCATATCTTGCTCTTGGTAGGGTTCCCTAAGTTTCTCTCCCACCAAAGGATGAAGGGAGGTGATAGAGAGATCTTAAAATGGTTCTACGATTTCGTGAGTCTTTTAACTTCAAGAAGAACTTCAAAATATACATATAAATCGACAGCAAACTGGCACGTACAATACCAACTTGGCAAAATTCAATACATTGCTGCACACCTCCATATGAGGCGGCACAGACCCTGTGCCACGTGCCAATATGGGGGTGGCACACACTTCACGACAGTCCTTGAATCCTAACCAAGTTGTTGGCTTCAATTTTGTTGAGTTTGAATTTAGCTTTCTTTGGTCTAGTTTCACATGTTTGCATTATCTATTATTTAGGAATATTTTGTACCTTTTGTACTATGTTTTATTGTATTTAAAGTGTGGTTCTACCTGTCATGGCATGACACTCGGCACTGTTAACACATCCCCACCGTGTCGACTGGTACAACAATCCTTGATTATAGTGTATCATATAATGTTAGAATGAGAGGTAAAGTTCAATTCCAAATAATGAATCTTACCATATAAGACATATGTTGTTGAGATTACAATAAAAGGGTGTCTGAGAATTTAAAGCTTGCATCAAATGGATTGACCTTCCAAATAAGAATAAGAATTTTGAGACATAGAAACTGTAAATTGACAGATAGGGCTTTATATGCTGTAATTTTATGTAATTTGAATTATTTTCTAGGAGAAATGGTCATTGGTACTTGATTGTGATGCTCATGATGGACTTTGATATGGAAAGAATAATTGTCTTAGATTCTTAGGCTTGTTGGCCTTATTCCCTTAAGAGGCCCTCTATCTTATCTTATAATAGTTTTGTATCCCTTTTCCTCCTTTATTCTACATTTATTTCCTCTTTTATTCTCCATCTCTATTAACTGGTTTATTAGTTGTTTATCGTTATTATGTCTCTGGAGTTCTGCTATAATCGATAACAGCATTTCAGCCTCATAAATTTTCTTCCATAAAACTTTAAGTCATATGATAACTTGGAAAAGTGTAGGCCATTATTCATTATAAGAAATTCTGTTTCTTTAGGTTGAATTTGACCTTTTTAGGTCTAGCTGTTATTACTTATAATGGTAATCGTCTTGATTTTCTATTTTCTCTTCCCTTTATATGATTTAATATCTTCCATCCTGTTTCTTCCTTAGTGTTAAATGCTCTATCCTTTTTCTTGATTATTATGTTATGTGCATAAAACTAAAATTAAATAGCAACACTTGGGCCTATTATGTGACTCTGATCTATGCCAACTAATTAGAAAGATTAACTTACACTCACTTTCTTATCTGCTACCTATTGAAAATGGTTCATATTTTAGCTTCTTTTTTTTTTTTGTTTATTCTCATCTAATGTTCGTCTAGTCAAGTAGACCTTGTGATTAATTTTCTTTATCTGAGATGAAGTTGAGGCTATAGGAAGTGAATGTTGGAGTGGGATAACTGGTGAGTTTTCTCGGTGCAAAGGACATTTGAGGTTGTAAATTCTGTTTGCTATGAAATGTAGAAGTTAGTAACTTATTGTTGCATGTAACTGTATGAGATCTCTCCTGTAACAATTCAATGAGCGTGCCAGATTGTCTGCGGTTTTAAGATACATCAGTTAGAGTGTACAGTGTTCTTGTATTATCAGGCAAATATGGGATTCCAAAATCTCCTTTACAGTGATCATTCTATGCACCAATTCATCTTTCCCTAATTTAGTAGTGATAAAGACGGAAAAGATAGTTCCTTAGGTATTCTTGTTTCTACAAGCATTGAATTGGGTTTTGAATACAATGGATATGAATGGTCTCCTCAAGCTAAAGGAAAAGAAAAAGGAAAGAAAAAGAAATCCCTCCTGGAAAAGTTGCAATTTCCACTTTGCTCCCAAGAATATGTAGAGCAGGTGGAGGGGAAAGAGGATTGTGCAGAAGTCATGAAATTTCAGGGCGCAAAGTGAAAACTATCTTTCAAGGGGTTTTCTGGATAACAGCCTTATCTCATTTATTACTCCTTTTTTTGAGAAAATAATTACTTGTTTGTTGTTCTTTCTTTGTTAAAAATATGACAAGAGGAATTTGCATTACAAGTAAAAGAATGTTGTGCAAGACTCAAGGAATCATATTGATTTACGCTTCTTCCCTCATTAAGTGCACACTATGTCATAGCCCTCTTTGTGAAGTATTTGCTGTGTTGATATATGTGTCACCCATGTATTTCTTTATATCATCCTATCTTTGAAGTAATGTTTTTGTGTCTGACAGAAGTAAGCCCTTTCTAGGATGCGGAAATTGTTATGGATGAATGATTCATTTTATTAGTAAAGTAGTATTGAAATAAAATGTGCGCATTCATGTATAGGAAATATGTTTACTGTCAAAGCAGCGCCAATTGAAGATAATGTGTTGGAAGATGAACAAAAAAGTTTTGTTTTATTAAAGATCTTTTACTATAGAATTATTTGTTACCTAGCTCTACAAGAATTTTTTTTTTTTTTCAAAACAATTATTATGCATTTATTGCTTTAGTACCTTCTGAGGCAGTTCGCCTCTTTGCTTCAAATTCCGCATATGAGATGAAGCAAAATTTTGAATAATTTCTGTCTGTTACCAATTTGGTGGATCATCATGAATTATGATGTTTTTAATTAAACTATAATAGCCTGGGCATCCTACGAAGTTGTTTAAGACTTGTTCTCATTTTTTTTTTCACTTTTTAGCCTTTAAAATATTTTGGCTTTTTCAACCTCATTGCCACCCTTGGAGCCCAGCCAACTCTTATGCATTGGGTTATCACAGTTCTACTCGTCTAGTACTACAAATTTTAAAACCATGATACGCTCAGCAGTAACAGTATGATATTAACTGCACGTGCAGGTATCACGGTGCTGCATCTGGTCCTGTTAACATACCAAATAACTTGAAAATGAATAGTCTCTCAAATCCAAGATGGAAAAGGGTGGTTTTTAAAATCAGTGGTGCTTCATTAGCAGGGGCTGCTCCACATAATGTTGACCCTAAGGTGAATTATGAAGTAATTCTCTTTGTTATGTATTTCTCTCAGTACGAACTCTTGTTGGCTACTACAGTTCTATAACCACTGCCCTGATTATCCCCAACTTGATATGTGCTACTTCTTTCTCCTCAGGTGATCATGCTGATATCAAGGGAAATTCAAGTGGCCAACCGTCTTGGCGTACAAGTACTCTCTGTTCTTCTTGAGAGGGAATATAATATCAAATTTGGATTATGATCTCAAGAAGTCAAGGTTCTAAAAAAATTTTCTTGCGTGTGGTGTTATCAGGTGGCAGTTGTTGTTGGAGGTCGAAATATCTTTTGTGATGACAGTTGGGTAGCTACAGCTGGCATTGATCGAGCTACAACATACCAAATAAGGTAACTGGTTTACTGAGAAATGCTATTGTAGGACCAGTAGTTCTTGTTTATCAAATACCCAACTATAAGTTTGTTAGCATGTGTTATTACTTATTACACCAGTCTTAAAAATTTGGTCTTATGCTAATGTAATATTGAATCATTAAGTTGGAACGTTCTCATGGTAGAAATAATGCAGTCTAGTGAATCCATTTATTATTCCTTAGCTCTAAAGAAATTCCTAGAGGACTAACCATTTAGTACATAATGTAATACATCAATATATATTATATTATTACATTAAATTAGTGTTCAGTGCATGGCTTTGAACCATGTGGTATAATTTTAAAGCAAGATATATTTGTGCATAAAGTAGAGAATTACTCAAGTTTGGCAAGAGGACCTGCCAATGCTGCAATCACTATAATTTATCACCTTGCTAGTTGTTACTCACAAAATTTAAGCAACCATCTTTACTTTGATGAAAGTGTGCAGGTAAACAACTCAAACAAGATTTGTTAAGTTACAACAGTAGCAGTTCGTGATATTATTGGCATTTCTGACTCAGAAAACTAGTTAAAATAATCTTATTTTCTTTTCTCTCCCATAATGATATTCAGGCTTGTGTAGAACTACAGCAGATTTTTACAGATTTGAGGATGAAAGCTTTTATTGACCGACATTTACCAGTAGCTTTCTTTATCTTTGTATATAGTTTTCTTTGAATGCAATAATTCATTATAGGTTCCCTACTCTCTTGTCTAGAGAAGTAAGATTAAAAAGATTATGATGATTTAGTACATGTAACATCTGTTTCATGTGCGCTATGGCAGGATATGATTGAGTGTTTATTTCTATAAGATAGTTCACCTTTTTCTTTTAACACGCGAGATTTGGCAGTATGATGGCATCAGTAATGAACGCTGTATTGCTGCAAGCTTCCTTGGAGAAAATTGGTGTAGAGACACGCGTGCAGACTGCGTTAACAATGCCAGAAATTGCAGAACCATATGTAAATCGGCGGGCTATGCGTCATCTAGAAAAAGGAAGAGTCGTTATATTTGGCGGAATTGGTGCAGGGATTGGAAACCCACTTTTTACGACTGACACAGCAGCTGCCCTGAGGGCGTCTGAAAGTATGACATTTTTACTGATCAACAAAAGCCCCCCTCCCTCTCGGACCTTATTTTTCATTTTTCTGTTTCTTTTCCACTTTTGTCGTTACTTATCATGATTTCCATACTCAATCATCAAAAAGGCTGCTTTATCTTGGGCAGTTACTGCGGATGCTATCCTTAAAGGAACTACTGGAGATGGTTTGTACAGTTGTCATCCCAGAAATGGCAATAATGTGCCATTTGAACATATCTCGTACAGAGAGTTGGTCTCAAGAGACTTTACTGCAATGGACATGACAGCAATTACCTTTTGTGAGGAGAACGACATTCCAGGT
Organism: Tillandsia leiboldiana; assembly: GCA_029204045.2. NCBI lineage: Eukaryota > Viridiplantae > Streptophyta > Magnoliopsida > Poales > Bromeliaceae > Tillandsia > Tillandsia leiboldiana. The sequence goes on along the minus strand of CM055073.1, from coordinate 33,894,552 downwards.
TAGATTCCTCATCTCTTCCTCCCACTGCTGGCAAATTCCTCTTTGGTGGACTTTGGTTTGGTTGAAGTTGATTGGTATGTGGAATTTTGGTCTGCAGTTGTTCTGTTTAATCTACTAGAGCCAGGGAACATATCTAGGGCACTTTGTGGGGACCAAGTTGGAATGCTGGTTGACCAATCCGGGAGGATAAGCTGATCCCTTCTCATGTCTCAGCCAATTGGCCCCATATTGGAGGGCCTTTGTTGTATTTAATCTTCAGATGGCATTTCCATATAGCCTCCGGCAGCTGCAGTTTGAAGTAGCTGCAGCCTGCAGCATGCCTTTTGCGTCTGAAGGGCAGGCAGCAATGGCATCCTGATACTCTTGATCGAGCACTGTATAAAGTATAACTACCCGATGGATGGTCAGTCTGCCTCAGCTCCGTCCCCAGTCCCCAGTCCTCAGTCGTGAAATGGCATATTGCTTGTAAAATTGTATTTGTAATCTATCTTGTTAATTATATTGTTATTGTGGTAAAAGATTGCTAAGGAGTGCTGGACTGATATAGTCTTTTGACGTTAGCTGGGATAGGTTGTACACAAGAAGATGAATTTAGCAGGACACTCCTTTTTCTTTTAGGTAAGATCTGATGTCCTTATTGGGAAAAAAGAATTGTTTTCTAGTATCGTTTGAACTGCTAGTCTGCCGCTTTTACCTTCTTTGTAGTTACTTACATGAATTGTTTGGCACCTGCGCAAGATTTTTCCAAAACAAATGTACTTGGGATAAAGTTACCCTCTCCCCAACCACCTATTATAAGTAACTACAAAGAAAGGGAACCTCGTGACGGCCAAGCCTCTTCCTATTACTAAACATTCATGCTCGGACGTTAATAAGGAACTAAACCATAATCATCTTACCTCCAGCTTTATCAAAAAAGAGTGAGAGATTCGTCTTCTTTTGCTAGTTCTTTGCGACCAAAAGTTTAATACAAGTTCTACTTCATCACGAACGACTAAACACCCGCAAGAGGAGCCAGCAAGCTCAATTGCCCTGGTCGCATGGGGCTTAATATAAGAAAGCAGCAAGCTCAATTGCCCTGGTCGCAAGAGGAGCCAGCAAACAGTTGGATATACTGGAAAATCAAAGAACATAACAAAGCTTAGAGAAGGTTCTCTTTGTTACAAGAAGTATTAAGAAGAGCATTGTGCTTCAAAGTTATGATAAAAGCAGCAAACTTGCTCAGCATCTTATTAACTTGTGTATCAAATTAAAGAGGTGTTGCATCGACGATAGCCTCCAAAATTCTCTTCTCCAAGTTCTCCTCTGAAACCCACATGGAACTCTGTTGGCGTAGAAGCTCTTTCTGTGCAGCCTTCTTTTCTTCACTTGACTTCTCTTTTGCCCTCCAACTTTCCAGTTTCTCAGCTCTTTCTTTTAACTGTTACAGACGATTGTGCAAGTCAGAGAATGTCAAGTGGCAAAGCATCTACAACTTATAATTTATTTTCGATGCAGATCAGATCAGATCAGATCATTAGAAGATTGTTCTAGACAATATACAAAGGATTATTATAGTCGCTTCAGTTGAGGAAATCAGGCACGATCATCATGATGTCGTGAGCCTTTCCGAACGATTACAGTGTGCTGGCTCAGTTGACTGATTCAAAACCCATCGCTCTTCAATTTCGGTATAACTCAACTAAGATCATTATGCTGTATACCATTCGAAAAGGTTCGTGAGTTTTGATCGTTCTAGAGCATGCACCTGACTAGTACATCTATCCATACTTTATGGCACACTACAACACCTCATGTTCACTCAAACGGCATCCAAATCAAACGATTTCTCGCATAGGCGATCGAAAATTTCACATCACAGCGTATGGGTGTTGATCTTCAAGTAAGATGCTGGGGGCCGTACTGGAGCGAAATCATTTGTGCAACTGAACAAAATTAATTATAAACTATGCAATGAAGTTGTCTGATTTACGTGCGAAAGCAATGAGGGCATCAATATCAGTAAAAGGAAGAAGAAAGAAAAATGATAACTTTGTGGGGGGGGGGGGGGGGGGGGAGAGGAGAGGAGAGATCTAGGGTGAGCTGAGGTGATTACGAGGGTTTGGCGGAAGTCCTGCTCGAAGGCCCTGCGCTCGGCGGCTCGGGTCTGGGCGGCGGCGGCCTTGGCGGCCTTCCGCTGCTCGTTGGCGAGCCTGGCGGCCTCGCGGCGGGCCTCGTCCCTGCGCGCCCGCTCGACGCGCTGCAGCTCCACCTCGTAAGCGTACTCCCTGCGCAGCTGCTTCACCTCCCGCGCGTAGTCCCGCCGCAGCCGCCCCAGCCGCGCCTCCGCCTCCCGAGGCTCCGTCGCGGGCTCCCAACTCCCCAGGTACAAGCACGCCTTAGAGAACTCGTGCTGCTGCTGCTGCTGCTGCTGCGGCGCCGGCGCCGGAGCCGGAGGAGGAGGAGGATGGCGACGAGCGGACGAGAAGGAGCGGCGGAGGATCCGAGCGGTGGCCATGACTCGGCCCTTTTCTATTTTGATTGGGTTTTGATTCGACTTAAACCAAACAAACCCTAGGCCGAAGGGGGATCGTCCGGTTCGGTCTAAATAAATAGGTGCCGGTTCACCCCCGAACCGGTTCCTATTTATGTAGTGGGGGCTCTTTTATTAAGTCTTAGGTCCCCAACAAATGTGTCGAGACTGCGTTTCTTTCCTTCTCCTGATGGAAAATGCTAGATGTACATCCCAAATGGGGTGTACATCTTACACCCACCCTATTCTGAGGTGGGTGAATTTTACTCATCACATCGATGTGACGAGTGAATGAATATCCATCCCAAGATGGAGGTGGGTGTAGGATGTACACCCCATTTGGGGTGTACACCTAGCACTTCTCTTTTCTGATATTTCCCGAAATTGCTTTTTTTTTTTTTTTGGAGTAATAAAAAACAGAATGGGAATTAAAAAATCGAAAAATGTGTGTATAATAATATGAAAAATACTAGTTGTAATGTATATTTTACATCCTATCTATTTTAGAATAGAATGAATTTTACTCATCAAGTGGCGAGTGGAGACCTATCTTAAGATGAATAAAATATAAGATATACATTTTTTTTCGGAATATACATGTAGCATTGCTCGTATAACATAGTATAACATAAGTTACTTAACATATATATATATATATATATATAATATTCAATCATAGCTTATTCACGTTTTTTTTTATTCTCTGTTTTCTTTTTCTGTTTCTTTTTTTTTTTTGTTTACAGTTTTGCACGAGCTTTTTCTTTTAATCTGGATTAATAATAACATAAATAGAAAATCTCGGAAGTAATAATTAAAAAAGAAAATTCAAACATATCTAGATTGAATTTCAAATGATAAGTTTAAGTTTGATGCTTGAGCATCTCAAAATGATAATGCATATATAATTGAATATTATATCAAGTATTTAAAATTACTTGAAAGCGAAAAATCCTGTTTGTTGGCTGCTTTTTACCTATTGCTCCGATAGTACGTACCAAGATCATAATTTAATTGTTGATCGAGGACGACTGTTTGTTTAACGTAGCACAGTCAAAATCTTTGCTTTAGAGAGTTTCCAGCGAATCAATATTTAAAAATGTACTCAAAAAGCCAAACTTTAAAATAAACAATAATCTTATCCTCACGCCAATCAACCATAGTAGATTATTATAAGATCTTATAACTTATAAAGCTGCACTTGTTACTAGAGCTCATGGGGATGCAGCATATATTATTATAGCAACAGGGTACTCACCTGTTATGAGATTGCAAAGAGCTCATCTCCATAGCATATTGGGCATCTTACCAAACAAAAAAGCATCCAACTATAAATAACTAATTCCAAATCCTTACTCCAATTCCAAGAACATAAAAGCATGATGATTGCTACAAAGCAACAGCGGCAATGAACGGCACTACATAGAGAAAAATTCAAATGAATGTACAAACATCAAGAAAACCAATTCCAATATCGAGTGCTGAAACAAAAGGAGTTTACAGCTATAGCAGAACTAAAATATAAGGCTACAATTTCCCAGGTGGTAAAACTCTGAAAACATCATCGCAAAAATACTGAGCCAATAATTAGAACAGGTCGTACAATAACACAGCCCGTGACGTGTTCTGAATTTAGTTCTCCGTAGCAAATGCCGACACACTGTTCCACTGCTTGTAAGCGGCATAGAGAGCGAAAATAATCAGTATGGCAATAAGGATGCAAGTGATGATAGTAGTGAGACTGATTTGAGTCGGACCCTTCTTCCTTTTGCTTTGTGCAAGCAAGGCTTGTGGCTTGATTCTTGCCATTTGATGCACCTGTCTAGGTAACTGCCGAAGAGCAAACGATCAGTTGTTATGAGGTAGAGGTAGTAGAATCAAAGATATCTGGTAAAGCTAGAAGTTGTAACTTAGATACCCTTTAACACTAGAAGAATCTTCATGTTTTAATAGTTTCTATTTCCACTATCCAAATGCATGATGTTTCACCAATACAGTTTAGGGATGGTAAGACGTACGTAGGCTTAACCCTCAAGTCAAGAGGCTATTTTCATGAGTCAAATCTAGCAGATGGTAGCAGAGGGCAAACTTTTACAGCCACACTAAGCAACAACGTTACAGATGCATGCGACATGAGGGGTCCACAGTGTTGGCTATTTATTTATGGGTTAAAATAGACCCAGAAGACTAATAAGTTGAGTTGGGTGAGCCCAATAAGTTAAGTGGAGCTGCGGTCCATAATAAACCTAGCGGCAAGAGGCCCAACAATAGACCTAACGTCCAGGTGGATTGAGTCTGGTCAAGATCCGTGGGTGCTGTGTCTGTACGCTTTAAGTGAATTGGTTGCGTATTTCTAACAGCTCGAGCTTTTGGGATTAATAGTTAGCGTCAACGATCCGACACACAGTGGTTATCTATCCACTTCTCTTGCACAACAATGCTTAATAGCAGTTTCGAAAATGATCAGATGCTTTAGTTCTAATCCTATAATGCTTTGGGAATATATCAAGTTTTTACATCGATTTTTCTACATTTTCAATGAAAAGAAAGTCAAACAGTGGAATCGCTGCTTGCAAATTCATTCTAGTTCCATTAACCGTAAATCACGCACCAAGAACCTTTCTGTTAAAGATAATTCATTGTTAACCCAGAGAACTAAGAGTGCTAGAATATTATATACCAAAGTAAGCATCCCTGCAATGAAGGAATCCTTTCTTGCTAGATACAAAGGTAAGCATAGTACTAAATAACATGTTACTCCCAAACTCAGTTACTGTAGTGAGCTTTACTGTTCCAATTCTTTATCCATTAGAATGCAAGTCTCTCTGCAGCAAATTCAATTTGATGTATTTTAAAAGCTTGAAAATGTATAGCTGCTAAGAAATAAAACCCTCAGTGGTTTACATAAAGAAAGAAATGGATGTGCGCATGCCAACATGATTAATTTCTTAAGTTTAGGTTTGCTAACAAGTAATGGTTTCTTGATTGACTACATGATTTCAGGGTATTCTTTGAAAACTAAACAATTAGAATCTTTTAGCTCATCAAACTATAAAGAAAATTGTTAAGATATTGAGACAAAATGAAGTGCACGCCTAAGAAAAAAGAATAGACCACGACTATGGCAAGATTTACTTTCATGACTTGTGAAAACAGTACTCTGTGTATCTAAATACGGGAGAATATTCTTATTTATATTGCTTAGCCAACCAATAATTTCTTACTTATACCAAATTAGCTTTTGCTAGAGATCAAAGCCTAAACGGCTAAAGTCAGATTGCTAGCAATCACAAAAGTTTGCAAAAAATCAACAGACTGAACTTAGTTTGGAAAAGCTGTAAGCATGTAGACAAGAGAAGGGTTCTTGGAGGAACTTGAAACATGAAAACGAGGAATTAGCACGAAGCAAATACACAAATGGAAGTAGGAGCTATAGGTCATACTTGGTCATTTTCGCTAACTTCAATAAAAGCACTAGTATCAAAAAATCTCATCTGCTCATAAAACATTTCTGAAAGTGTCCATATTGAGTCATAATCATGATCATTTGTGCTTTTCTGTAATAAACCCTCTCCTTTTCACCGGACTCACCCTTGATTCCATAGGTTAAATATTTCTCCGGGTCAATTTTCATTGCCAGGAAGTAGATGCTAAGTGTTTATAGTCTCAAGGCATCTGTTGGGAACGCAAAATGATTCCAAGTACAAATGCATTCTAAGGGGAGGAGAAAGGCCACGACTTGATCGAAAACAACAAAAAGTGCAGCACATATGGAACTATCGGTCTGCAAAATGTCATCTACTTTTGCACTTGGGACGCAATCGAGCGTATGTATACACTTTGAGAACATGAAGGTCGATTTTAGGCATCAATTATTGAATGATATTTATCTTCATATGACATCATCTAATAAAAGAAGCCTAGAGTAATAATATGGACAATTTTCAACTATAATAGGTGGTGATACTGCATAGTAAGAGAGACAGGCTCGCGAGTTTTCTATCACACAACAATCTAATACCAGTACAACCGTCCAGATCTGGAACTATTGGGACCAGAATATGGAGGAAGAGAACTTGAACTAGATCTAGTACGCATCGAATTAACCGATTTGCATAAATTTTGGTTCGTGAGTAAAATATATATATATATATATTTTTTTTAAAAAAAAAATTGCTGACTAAAGTGAAAATCAGGATTCAAAGGTAGCCTCCGGTTAGTAGCATCAATAATACGAGCACCTTTTAATAAGCGTTTACTTGCTAAATCAAACTAGATCTAAAGGGCTAGAAACGAATCCTACGAACTCGAGGGAAGGAAAAGATATATCATATATATATATATATATATATATGCAATTAAGCATTTGGTGACACCACGCCCAACTATTCCGAGAAATAAGGAACATCAAACAAAGAGACAATCGAAACAGCAGTTTGAGCTGCAGAGTAGAAAGAGAGAGAGAGAGAGGGGTCTTACGAGAAGAAGAGGAAGACGGGGGAAGATTGATGCTGGCGATGGCGTCACCTTGTTTGACGCCTGATGATCAGATCCGCCGCCCCTTTTGCCGAGAAGAAAGGGAAGAGGAGAGATGGGAGTTTTTTTTTTTTTTTTTTTTTTTTTTTAATATTATATTAAATACTTCTGCTTAAGCTTTGGGGCCCGTGAGTTGAGTCTCGAAATGCTTGGGCCTTTTTGCGGAATAGTCCACTAAATAATTGTTTTCTCTGGCAATGTTGTTCATACATTTTTTTTTTTTCTTTTTTCTTTTTTCTTTTTTTTTTTAGTGTAAGAATATTTTATTAGTCATATCGTGTGACAAATCATGTATCCTTAAAAAAAATAATAAAAAAATAATAAAAATAAATAAATAAATAAATAAATACTAATACTTTTTTTTCTTCATCTTTTTGAATTGTACTAACAGCTAATCTGTTCTGATAGAATTTATATGGTATAAAATAAAATTAAATATATACTAATATTTAAGATTATAATTAAAATTATAAAATAATTTATAAAGCGCCATAAAAAAAAAATTTTGATAAAACAACGAAAGCAAAAAATTCGATTGCAATACTAAACAGTACCGACCGAACTAGGTAATCTGATTTCTCCTCATTTTTCATGCACTCTTCCGTATAGTGTGAATTTAATGGATAATCTTATCGGAATGCACATGAGTAGGTGGCAGGACGAGTATCCCTTTATATAGATTCCACGTCGACTTTCCATCAAAGTCTGATTAGAATTCTATTTAATTTAAATGGATGAAAAAGAATAAGATATACCATATCAAGTAATTCTATATTTTTAAAAATTAATCTTATCTATAGTAAATCTAAATTTAAATATAATTAATTAGGCCACATATATGAAAAATCCTAACATGTTCAAGTACTAGTTGTTGCTCACTTATTATGGCATCAATTTCTTTTTAAAATTATTAAAATTTGATTTGAAATTTTTAAACCCCAAGGAAGAGATTGCAAACTTCAGATGATGGTTGCAATTCCTAAAATTCTTGTTTGAGTATAGATAGACTTAGCATTTCTCTTGTGCTTCTAAGCTTCTAAAATTCTAGAAGGAAAAAAAGAAGAGGAATGAAAGACCCTTCACTACAGGGGCGTTCAAGTTCTTGAAACAGACCCTTCATCTTTTCTTTATTATTATTTCATATTTAGAGTTATTTATCCAAATTAAACTGAGATTCAGAATACTGCAGTAGTCCTAGCTGAATAGTGTTCAAAATAGCTTAGATTCAACAAAATTATTGCTAATTTAATAAAATCTTTAACCACAGACGAGCAGCGGCCGCAATAGATTACTTTACCTAGTTGCAGATCGTGCATGAGCGGAACTTTTTCAAAGTCAGATAATGCCAATCTGATTACAGGATTATTTCACGTTCGGCCGCAGAAACTGCAGCCCATCTCCAGTTGAATCCCTACTTAATACTTGGCCAGTTTGATCACACTACTCACCTGTCGGATCGTTGGCGCTAACCATTAATCCCAAAAGCTCGAGCAATTCACTTAAAGCATACAGACACAGCGCCCACGGGTCTCGACCGGACTCAACCCACCTGGACGTTGGGTCTATTGTTGGGCCTCTTGCCGTTAGGTCTATTGTGGACCGCAGCCCCACTCAACTTATTAAGCTCATCCAACTCAACTTATTAGTCTCCTGTGCCTATTGTCACGAGGCAGGAAGTTGGACCTATTTAACCCATAAATAAATAGCCAACATCACCAACTGAAGAGTGGACATTTGATGAGAGCCTTCCTTTCAGATGGCCTAAAAACACAAGCACCAATAATTTCAATTTCACAACAAAGAATCTTTAGTACAAAGACGAACCAATGAATTCCTCGTGCATTCACTAATGAGACACATCAAAGGGAGCTAGCTCTCAACGGTCAACAACTACAAAGGCTAATTGTACTCACAGATAAAGCAGAGGCAACTGCAGTGAAACATTTAGTTTGCCTTTCTCCAGGGACAATCAGAAGAGTAATACATTTCTTCGCAAAAAAATATAAATCAGTGAACACACATTTAGATATTCTGTCCCGAAGAGGAGGAAAAAGCTAGAAATTGAATTTAAATTTCAGTGAATACATAACAACAGAGGCAACAAGTTTTGCAGCATCTATAGCAGCATATTTGATAAACTGTTTCTAGTATATTCTCCATCATACTCATAGGGACACATTGGTATGTGAAGAAATGGCGAAAACACTAATGAGTCCAACAAAAATCAGCAGAGAGCTGCTGTTATCACATCCAAATCAGCACTTCATTTTCAGGAAGAACTGAAGCAACCACTGCCGAATTCTGTGGTGTGTAATGTATGTTCCTGAGAAATGTCTTACTCTGAGGTCAACATAATACCAAGGTTGTATCTGATGATAGTTTAAATCTGAACGAACTGGCAGTTAATTGGGAGCTGAACAAGAAAATTAAAGTACAGGGGGCTACAAGAAAAGGACAAGGGTTAAAGAATCTCCAACCCATTTTACTTTTCTCCTCAATCATCTCTATTTAAATTTCTATTATCAATATAACAATCAAAACAATACTTCTGTTTGGGTGGAATTTCCATCTTCCAAGTTGCCTGATGTAAAAGGGATAATTGATCTCATTTTTTAAGTTTGAGCAGTATTAACTCCTTTCAATATGCTTTGTAAGCAAAACAATATTATCAGAACATTAAAATTCGACAATGCCAACAGATAATATATCTGAAAACACCACCTTCACAATGTCTGCCTAATTTTGCCTTTCAAAAGCATCAGCTTCTACAATAAAATTTCAAGGCCATAAGATTAACTAATCTCAAAACAATCTACTCATCACTAATATTTATTTCGTTTTTATATTAATAGACCTTTCTAACTGCCCAATGCTGCAGAAAAAAACATTATTATGAATAATCCAAATACTTCATTTCCAAAACCTATTGATTTCATTGACATCTCAATAACAGCCCATAAACTTAAAAAAGAGACCACCCTCTCTATTTTACTTAGAAATTTGATGTGCATATACTATGCAATCAAAGAAAATTCCATTATGGAAAAAGACACTTGCAGATCCATCAACCAGTTCATCTACAATCTGTCCCAATCTGCCCACTGAAACAATTTCAAGTCTTAACAGTCAAGCTAGTAGTAGGTCTGAATTCTGCAGCCTTCTACCTCCCTGTTCCAGAGAAACTAGTTTATAAGAATTCTTTGCCTACCTAAATCAATTTCTCTTCCTCACTATCCAAATGTCCAGTATTAAATGAAGAATTAGATTCCTTCCCTTCATAACACTCGCAGTTTTGTGAAAGAAACTTGTACTCGTATCGACTTGCTTCAATGACGTCCCACTCAATCTTTGTGCCAACTTGATTTCTTATGTCCTATAAATGTGATTCAATGTCACATTTCCTCTGCTTTATTAGTTAGATCCCTGTTTCCTGAATACGTCTCATTTATCCATGCGACCCAAACATCAATAGTACCGTCTCTTTCATTCCTTTACAAAAGCCTGCAAAACCAATTAAATTTTTTCAACCTACATTTTTCTAAAAAAATATCTAAGCAGACAACTTTACCTTGATCTATCTAGTATTTATAACCAATAGTTAAGAACGCAGCAGCATCAAGTCTGGTTCGTGTCTAGAAAAATCTTTGCCTGCTGCGATACCTGTCTCTTGCTATCAGAATATCTAGTAATATTTCTATTCTAATATCTACCTTTGAAGAGTCATTAATTTTCATGTGAATTAGTTGGACTATCAACTACAGATAAAAACCATGTAAAGAAAAGGGGATCCTTTCCTACAATTATTCCTCATAGAAAACAAAACACAGAGAGAAGAATTTGTTAACTCAGCCGGTCATTTGCGATGCCTGCAGCACCTATATATCTATGCTATATTCTGCCGGTCCTACATTACACCGGCAGGTCTCCCTCAATTCTTGTTTAGGCATTTCAACAAACACATGGTGATCTAATGAACTATAAAGTGAAGCAGAAAGGAGCTATCATCTACCATTAGCATGTCATCATGCTTGTCAACGATAAAAGCTCAGCTCAGATAAACTTTATCAAGACAGAAATGTAGTTCGAGTTCTACATTAAATTATCGAAAGCCCCGGAATTATGAGAAAAAAATAAAAAAAGAGCGAGTGTTTTCCTGGAAAACAGAAGCAAAACCACCACCACCACCGACCTGAAGCGACGAGGACGAGCAAAAAGGGGAAAGGCTTAGTTTTTGTACATAGTTCTAGAGGGCCTTGAGCATGTCCTCGGCGCTGCTGGTGGTGAAGGCGCCTCCCTCCTCGAGGTTGAGGACCTTGACGACGCCGTCGTCGACGAGCATGGCGTAGCGGCGGGAGCGGACGCCGAGGCCGACGGGCTTGTCGGTGAGGTCGAGCTCGACGCCGAGGGCGCGGGTGAAGTCGCCGTTGCCGTCGGAGAGGAGCAGGACCTGGTCGTCGGGGACGCTGAGGCTCTCCTTCCAGGCGCGCATGACGAAGGCGTCGTTGACGGAGATGCAGGCGATGGCGTCGACGCCGCGGGCGCGGAGCTCCCCGGCCTTCTCGACGAACCCGGGCAGGTGCTTCTGGGAGCAGGTCGGGGTGAAGGCGCCGGGCACGGCGAAGAGCACCGCCTTCTTGCCCTTCGTCAGCTCCTCCACGCTCACCGTCTGCAGCTCCCCGTCGGCGCCAAAGTAGGAGAGGGTGGCGTCGGGGAGCCGGTCGCCCACCGAGATCGTACGGACCGCGGCGGGGGCGGAGGCGGAGGAAGCAGCCACCACCACGCGGCGGAGCGCGGCGGGGGAGGAGCGGAGGGCTAGGCGAAGCGGAGAAGAGGCGGAAGCGGAGAGGAGGCGAGGGGAGGGGGCGAGGGCCAGGGGGCGGAGGTGGAGGCGGAGGGAGAGGGATGCGGGGCCGAGGAGTTTCGTCGCGGCGGCGGTGGCCATGGTCATGGTGATTGCAGGAGGAAGAGAGAGGATTAGCCTGCCTACTGCCTACTGCCTACTGCCTAGTATGTAATGTATGTTGTTGGCGATAAGCGAAGGGAAAGAAACTATGCCATAGATTTGTGTGTCATACGTTAGCGGAAGAGATACCCCGAAGGGGACGGAGCCTCCGATGCGATTTTTTTTCCCTTATTAATTTTTTTTTTTTTTTAAAAAAAAGATTATTATTATCTTATTTTATTTTTTATTATTATTATTATTATTATTTTTATTATTATTATATATATATATATATATATATATATATATATATGCACGCATAAACAGGCAGCTGTGGCGTAATTTGCCAGGTGGCGTTATACTGAGACAGGACAATTGTCTTCGGTAGGTGTATGATAACTTCATCTAACACCACCCCACTTCTAATAACTACCACTAATAATAATAATAATAATAATAATAATAATAAAGCTTTATTATAGAGGCATTAATATAAAAATGCAATTTTTTTGAGTTACGAACAAAAAAAGTAACGAATCTGACGAAATATATAAATTTGAGGAAGAGATTGAATAATATTCAATCGAGCCACGGGGGTCAGTCTCATATGTCGAGCCACTTAACCTGCCTAAACGCCTCTTGGTTTGTATCTATAGTCAGATCAACTATACATTAAAAATTTAAGTATCAATAGTCAGGTTCACTATGGATAAAAAAAATTAAAAAATTACAAATGTCGCGCTGCTGGCTATGGGGTTCGAACCCATGCGCACTTGTGTGCAGAAGATCTTAAGTCTTCCCCCTTAACCTCTCGGGCAAACCAGCTCACATAGTTATTCAACTTACACTATATTATAAATTTATAAACCCTAGTACTAACCATGTTTTTTTTTAATTTACAATGAATCCTTAGGAAAGGAAACGCGGATTAAACAGTTAATTAATGACCGTATATGCTCCAGCCGCCATCTCATTGGGCATTCTTGCCAGATTCACAGCATGCAGGGAATAATTAAGCTACTTTGTTATTTTGTAATTAGCTCAGAGTTTCTTATTGATTCGTCTCGTGTACACCCAACCGGGCGAAAACATACGCACAAAAGATGTTTTTACGGCCGGTGAATATGTTTGTACAAAAGATGATTATGTATAGCACAGCAACAACTACAAATCAAATTCTAACCAGATGATGATCCCTCCTGCGTGGTATAGAAGACACGATGTATATATACTTTGCGTCAAAACCTCGCAAATAGTATACTAAGTTGGAAGGCTAATCATGTAGAGATACAAACAAAAAGCAATTAAGCTACAACAAGAAATCTATAAACTTGAGCCGCCAAGTCAGGCCGATCTTAGAAGCCTTCTCTGAAGCTTCCCTTGAGCATGAAGAGGAAGAAGATGAAGAAGATGACGACGCAGACGACAGCGGCGATAACGATAAAGGGAAAGAAGATGGAGCAGAGGAGAAAGCGCCTGTAGCAACTGATGAAGCTGCAGGGGCGGAGTTGGGGCAGAGGAAGAAGTTCCTGGAGCCCAATCCTATCAATTTCTCCTTTGGATCCAAACCTAAAATATGTAGTACAAATTTAAGCTAAATTAGGAGGGAGGAAATAAAGTAAAGTATTATTTATATTTGATCGGAATGTGAGGTTGCTGGGGCTTACGTTCCAGGCTAAACTGGGAGTAGTGGAGGCTGAAGGCAGAGGGCTCCGTCGTGGGCGGCGGCGGCTGCCTGCGTTCTTTAACGTAGAGCTGCACCGCTGCCGCCACCAAATCCGCAACGCTCCACTCCAACGACGACATCACCTGCACCGGCCCCGGACTCCGCAGCACGGTCACGTTCACCAGCACCTTCGCGGGCACCCTAGTCCTCAGCGCCTCAAAATATATGCTACCGTCGATGGCTCTACTGCAGACACCCTCTCCAGAAGATGCACCCCTTCTACGTCCCTCAAGCAGGTCCGGCTGGGTCTTGTGCCGTCGAACATGGCCGCAGTACTGCTCCGTCCCCCAGCCGTGGAAGGACGCCGGCCTCTGTCGCTGGAATTTACTATTAGCCACCCACTTCTCTTCTTGTCCTCGTCGGTGGCTTTTCGACTGACTGGTGGTGGAGTTTGCCGGAGACATAATCGGGGCTCAGCAGTTCTCTCTCCGGCTCCGGCGTAACATGAACAGAGTGGAGTGGGCAAAGAAATTAAGGTGTTCTCTGAGTGTTAGTATTTTTCTTAGTTTAGAAGCGAAAGCCTCGTGGGGGGTGGGAATGACGAAATATTATTATAAATAAATAGATTGATTGATTGATTGGGAGCTGGCACTGTATCCAATGCTATGCATAATTGCATATGCACCGAGGGTTAGGGTTAGGGTAAGGAAAGTTGGGAGATTGTCCACCTATTAGAGGTGATTAAGCATTAGCTACTCCGATCGGGCGACACGCTACAGCATCTGATAAGCCATATATGATGGATCTGCGTTTGGAATCGAGTTAAGATAGAATTAGTCAAATCAAAAATAAATATAAAGTACGAAACTAGAGTGAAAAAGCGTTTGGGATGATTTCAGAGATAAGAAATTTTGTGTTTGGTTTAATAATAAAAAATATAAAGAATAAAAAGGATAAATTGAGTAAATTATTTTTTTACCCTCAAGAGTTAATATGTGATAAAGAGAGAGAGAGGAGGAGAGAGATTTGTGATGACCAGAGTGTATTGGGAATAAAGAAGAGAGAGAGAGGGGAGAAAGAGAAATTTGTGATGATGAGAGTATATTGGGAAAAGAGAAAGGAGGGGAGGAGGGGTAGTTTGGTAAAAAAAAAAATTATAAAATAATGGATAAGAGCTGTTGTTTCAGCTTATTTTAGTTGTTCTGGAATAAGCAATACCAGATGATTCCAGATGCATTTGATAGAATAAGAAAGATAAATCCGATATTTTCGGTTCTAGCCCACATCCAAACGGGCGAGCAAGAGGGGTTAAAACTTCTACTAGAGTTAGGTAATGAATAATGACACGACGACAACTGATCGACGGGGTCTCGGCCAATTTTGCTGAGCCTACTCTGCCGAGAGTCCGAGACCCACCCAGCTCTGAAGCCATTCACAGAATCACAGTTGGTCCGAATCTCAAAACCACACTCTGCGAATCTCTTCAAAGAGACCTAAGACTTAACTACTCAGACCGGCTGAGATTTGTCCGTGTTTGGAACAGCATTGAGCGACGAGTTGCTAGGAGTTATCACGCAAGGGCCGACCACCTGTGTGGCCGACAAATAAGTTGCTCCTCCTGAAAACCTACGCTGTTCCTCTCTTAATCATGCAATAATTTGTGGACCTTTAACACCGTTACGAGTTTTGTTCCCTTTTTTCACCCGTGAAATGATAGGGAGGATGTGCAATTACTCGTCGCGTTTCTTAACACACAAGTAAGGAGTGATTGCTTTGGGGTATCCGAAGAGTGTACGATTTAGTCAAAGTTTCGCTCCAGGCAAGAGAGGGGGCACCTGGATTGACGTGACGCAAGCAATATGGGCAATTTTGTTCTCATATACAACGCAGCTAACAAGAGCAAGTTTTCTTATTACTCTCTGTCTAGGACGGCTAGTTTTTTTTTTTTTCTTTTTTTTTTTTTTAGAAAAAAATAGTTTTATTATTTTGTTTTTTATAAATAAATTAAACTAAAAATATAAAGAAATTAAAATTTGAATCTTAAACCCTTGAGTGCCAACCATCAATCAATGTTTGTTTACAATGAATGTTGAAAGCAGCATAAGATGTGCGGAAAGTCGGGTGTGTGTATCAATGTCCGCTCACACTTCCTTTTGGACGGTTCACGTGGACAAACTTAATGCGAGGAAAATGATAGTTATATGCAATCTCAGGGAACTTGCAACAACTTTTTGTGTATAAAATTTTTCTAAATAAAACATAAATTTATCATCAATCAATAATTAAGCTATATCTAAATTACGCTAAAGAGTCAACCAATCTAAAGATTTGGATGATTTGGATGCATCCTGCAGAGTCGAAATTGCCACTGTCAAGAATCATTGTCCGCAGAGAAGATGAAGATATGGAACGACAGAAACTTGCAAATCCATCTCAACAAGGCCCCATTATCAAAACAGAGAAGTTGGGTTGGGCCTTGTGTCACTGTTTTTTCCACTCGTGCCCTATAACCTAAACAACTTAAGCCCATGAATAATTAGGCCAACAGGCCTATGAAGCCCTGCCCTACAGTTTGTGTTTTAGGCCCGGGGAAACTCGGAACTTGCGACCTTATTAAGATCCTAGCTAGCTTGATCATCATGATTTCAGCTGGTATCGAAGATGACGTGCATGTGGAAGGAAAAGTGCACGGCTAGAATTCAGCCAGTTATCTAATTGTGCATATTAGACAAGTTGCTCAACCCCTGGATGTTTGCTTTAGATTGGGTGAATTCACCGAAACCCAAGTTTTTAAGCCCTAATCGTCTCATTCCATCCACGAGAGGGACTAATGATATCACCAGTAGTCACTATTAGGTTATCACAGATGATTTTAGCCGGCTTCATGTAGTTGAGTGATCTCATTACTTGATCTCCAGTACTGGTATCAATTTTCTAGTCTATGATTTTAAAGGAAAATCTATTGATGTCCCCTTCTAAAACTTTTATCATGCATTATTATTACAAGTGTGGTATATAAGATGTATATTTATTTATACACCTAGAATTCTCTTCCTAAAGTAGGCCTAGAACCAGTGGGCATTGTGAATGATATATATGACTCTAGCACACCAATTCCTAATAAATGAATTATTCTACCCTATAATTCTATAAAATTAAGTGCACTATAGAATGCACTCGTCCATTTTTGCCATTGTTCTCTTATCTTCTAAAATAATCCTTTTCAAAAGAGCAATGGAGTGATAAAAGCTTCTATGCTTTTCCTAGAGAATCTAAAACTTAACCTCTAAACCTGAACTGAACAGATGCAGCATAGAGTTTAATAAGTCGACAAATTGAAAAGCCGTGATCCGTACCAAACGAGGTTTAAATTTATGTCATGAAATGCAGAGTCAACGGGAAACAAGTCGGGGTAAGCGTACCAATTTTGGTCCATCGTGGCGGCTACACGCAGGAATTGTGCTCCACGACATAACACCATCCGTAGCGTTGTTATTTACGATTGATCTCAGCAGGGCCGCAGATCTCAGTGGTTGGTGCGCGCAACTTCTTCATTCCCGTAGAAAATTGCACTGCCGAACCAACGAATAGACCGTGATTCTAGAGAGGATTTAAAGTTCATTTTGGTCTTGAAAAATACAATGGAACATGAAACAACCAAATTAGAAATCAAGATACATCAGTAAATTAGTTATCCTTTTGGGTAGAGAAACAAATGCATATTAGCTATTTATTTATTAGTTAAAATTAATCCAACTTTTTTTTATCCCGTGTTGACTATTTACTTACTAATTAAAATCAGCCTAAATTTTTTACCATATGACAACAAATTTAGCTTGAATGAAATAAACGTTTGTGATTAAACCCTTAAGTGCAGTAAACGTATATTTAGAATAATTAATTAATGACGATCCACCCTGCACACCCAAGAATTTTGAAGCATGAGAGTAAATTTTTAAAATTTAATAGATACTAGCCAGCTTCGGTAGGAGAAAAAAAAAAAAAAAAAAAAAAAAAAAAGTTGATTACCGGAAAATTAAGTTTCCAGATGCCGCATTTTTTTAAAAAAGATTTGCTAAATTTTGTCTCTAAAACCTACCCAATAGGCTTTCTTTTTTAGGTATATATAAGTATACATTTCGTAAGGAGTATATATCCTACATCCCACCTCATTCTGAGATAAAGTGAATTTCACTCGGCACTCGATGTGACGAGTGAAGATATATCCATTCTAGGATGGAATGGAGTGTAGAATGTACACCCCTTATCGGAGTGTACACCTACATTGCCCTTCATCGTGTCCTCTATACGCTATTGCTGTCCCTTTTTGTCGAGCATCGATCATTCAAGATCACTAGGCCAAGGTGAATTCA
Organism: Tillandsia leiboldiana; assembly: GCA_029204045.2. Classification (NCBI taxonomy): domain Eukaryota; kingdom Viridiplantae; phylum Streptophyta; class Magnoliopsida; order Poales; family Bromeliaceae; genus Tillandsia; species Tillandsia leiboldiana. Next base: position 33,876,526 of record CM055073.1, on the reverse strand, counting down.
AGATGTCTATTAATTCTTTCTGTGTCATTTTGTTACGGTGCTTTTCTCCCCACGAAACTTTATGACCCCTGCTAACCTCTCCGCACAACTCGCGGCTCTTCCAAACTCTAGAATTATTCATAAAAATAAAATAGAGTGGGTCCTTCCTTAATATCTAACTCAGTAGGTCGTACTTTTATGGGAGTCTTTACTTGGGGTTAATAGAACCGTGTATCCCAATTTTTAAAGCCACTTTTAGCAATATCTTACTTTCGTCTTCCAACACTTTATAATGTTTCTCTTAAAAAAAAAAAAAAAAAAAAAAAAAAAAAAAAAAAAAAAAAAAAAACTGGTATACTTACCCTTCTCGGATCAACTTCTCCGTATCGTGCAGCAAACAAGAGATCGGTGCCGATAGAAGGTAACACGTGGCGGACGTACGGCGAACGAAAGCGAGATACAAAGAGACGTGCCACGTTTCGCCGTTGTGACCCAGGCCTTACCATGTACCTTCGTCGCCACAAAACAAAGGAAAGAAGGCGCATTGTGAAAGAACGTGACAACTTACAGCCTGCAGATCCACCCTAGTGAAATAAAATAATAGAAATTGCCCTATCATGGAGGATTATTATATAAATAAATTCTAATGGAATCCTTGTGTTCGTGTGTGTTGGTGAAATAATGGATTTATTTGACGCCTTCGTTTACTGTTCTCCTAATTAAAGCACTCACCTTCAAATGCACGAGCGGTAAAAAAATGTAAATTCTATATTTTTTTCATCTAAAACTGTATCTTAATTTTTTAGTACTAAAAAAGGTTATCTAAACTATTAGATAGATTGAATGTAAAATTTACAACAACTTTCTAGTGTACAAATAGTATTTTTTTTAATATATATATATATATATATATATATATATATATATATATATATATATATATATAGAGAGAGAGAGAGAGAGAGAGAGAGAGAGAGAGAGAGAGAGAGAGAGAGAGAGAGAGAGAGAGAGAGAGGTTGTGAACTTTCTTTGTTTCTTATAGGTAGCTCATTAATTTATACTTTTTTAGTTATATCTTTAGCAGTTCTATTAATAGTTATTAATTACAACGTTCTTATTTTTTAAAAAATAAAAATAAAACTACAACTATTAAATTAATTATAATAATCAATAAATTTATCGAAAATAAAATTTTTTTAATTTATTAGACTAAAATAAGATTAAAAATTTAGTTAAAAATATAAATAATAATAATAATAATAATAATAAGAGATCGAATGGTGTATGGGTTTCTGCGGGTGCGGGGAATTTTGCCGGAGATGGATCAAACTGTGGAAGGTGAAGCGCGTCGATGTAACTCGGAGGTGGTGGGTAGGTGGCGACTTATTTGACCACACCAAACACTAAACGGCCTTTTCACCATTTCACCATTTCACCCTTTTTACCTATTCCCATCCAACTCCCCACCCCAAAATCCCTACCAAACACCACCACCTCTCCCTCCTCCCTCTCCTCCTCCCACCTCCCTCACTCATATATATTAATCTCTCTCGCCTCCCCCCCACCTCTGATCCCAGCTTTCCGAAGCTCTCTCTCTACCAATTCGTCCCAAAGCGACCAACCAAACCTCAAACGGAGAAGCTAGAGAAGAAAGTTTTGGTTTATAGATACGACGAAAAATATACCACCAGATCGGATCGGATCGGATCGGAATCGGAATCGGAATCGTAGATCCCCATGGCGGCGACGGCGAGCATCCAACCATCCCTCGACCGTCACAAGCTGCTCTTCGGAATCGTCCCTCGATCCAACCCTAATTTCCCACAACCCCGATCTCTCCTCGTCCGATCCATCCACCGCCCCGACGCCGCCGCCGCCGCCTCAGCCGCCTCCGCGCACTTCCTCCACAGCAGCCGCGCCGAGTGGCAGAGCTCCTGCGCCATCCTCTCCAGCAAGGTCGCCGCCCTCTCCCCCACCAACGAAGACAAGCCCCCCTCCTCCTCCTCCTCCTCCGCCGCCGCCACAGGCGGGGGCGGGGGCGGGGGCGGGGGCGGGGGCGAGGAGACGAAGCTGGCGGTGAACGGGCACCTGTCGGGGTCGGGGTCGGGGTCGGGGTCGTCGTACCTGGTGCCGGTGGAGAACCTCCCACGGCCGCTGTCGATCGCGGACCTGTCGCCGGCGCCGATGCACGGGTCGCAGCTGCGCGTGGCGTACCAGGGGGTACCGGGCGCGTACAGCGAGGCGGCGGCGGGGAAGGCGTACCCGAACTGCGAGGCGATCCCGTGCGACCAGTTCGAGGTGGCGTTCCAGGCGGTGGAGCTGTGGATCGCGGACCGGGCGGTGCTGCCCGTGGAGAACTCGCTGGGGGGAAGCATTCACCGAAACTACGACCTGCTGCTGCGGCACCGGCTGCACATCGTGGGGGAGGTGCAGCTGCCGGTGCACCACTGCCTGCTGGCCCTGCCCGGGGTGCGCAAGGAGTGCCTGACGCGCGTGATCAGCCACCCGCAGGCGCTGGCCCAGTGCGAGCTCACGCTGACGGCGCTGGGTCTCAACGTGGCCCGCGAGGCCTTCGACGACACGGCCGGGGCCGCCGAGTACGTGGCGGCCAACTCCCTCCGCGACACGGCTGCCATCGCGTCGGCCCGAGCCGCCGAGCTGTACGGGATGCAGGTGCTGGCCGACGGCATCCAGGACGACGCCGGCAACGTCACGCGCTTCGTGATGCTGGCGCGCGAGCCCATCATCCCCCGCACCGACCGCCCCTTCAAGACCAGCATCGTCTTCGCCCACGACCGCGAGGGCACCTCCGTCCTCTTCAAGGTGCTATCCGCATTCGCCTTCCGCAATATCAGCCTCACCAAGATCGAGAGCCGCCCCCACCGCCACCGTCCCATCCGCCTCGTCGACGACGCCAACGTCGGCACAGCCAAGCACTTCGAGTACATGTTCTACGTCGACTTCGAGGCCTCCATGGCCGAGCCCAGGGCCCAGAACGCCCTCGCCGAGATCCAGGAGTTCACCTCCTTCCTCCGCGTCCTCGGGAGCTACCCCATGGACATGACCCCCTGGAGCGGAGGCGGAGGCGGAGGCGGAGGCGGAGGCGCATCGCCCTCCTCTCCCTCTTCTTCTTCCTCTTCCTCCTCCTCCTCCTCTCCAGCAGCGGGCTCGTCGTCGTAAAAGTAACGTCAGCGTTGAATTGTTGGAGTCCCAATTACCACTCTCTTTTTTTTCTCTCGGTTTTAGTTTTTCTTTGGTAACTTTGTTATGATGATTATTATTATAGTATTTTCTTTTTGGTGGATTTGGTGGGTATACCTTACCTCCTTTTTAATTAAATTCTAATTATTATTATTATTATTATTATTATTATTATTATTATTATTATTGATATTGATTTGTAATGGGTCGGCTTAGCTGATGGATGGTAAGTTGGCTAGGTCGGAACACCAAGTTGCGGTTCTGACTGAACCATCGTTTCCACTGATAACGAAAGAAGGCGACCTGTCACCAAACATCAGCAGCCGTTTGATAAGTTGCGAGAGATTGAGAATTATGGTAGATGATTGCCCGAGCTACTTAAATTATTATTTGGTTTATTTGTTAAATACTGCTTCCACGCATCTCTCTTTCATTATTTATTTAGTTATTTATTTTGTTTTTTTTCACATGTAAACTCCTTTACACTTTTCATTTATACATATTCTGGGGTAGGTTGTTGTCATTAACTTCCATATTAGTTGGGCAGTCATTTAATTTGACCTGTCTTCGGAAGTGGGACTCACAATTTTCGTTCCTAGTTGTGGAGCACCGTAGAATAGGTGCTCTCAATGCGGAGAACCCAGGCTAAAGGGCTCCACCCCAAGAGTGTCTTTATTTTATTATGTAAAATAAAGAGAAATGAAATAATTTTTTATTTTCAATATTCACTTTTGTTATTTAATTCATTATTATTTTATTTTTATTTAAAACTCAATTTTTTTAAGATATCGATAATTAAATTCGACTCATCCTGAACTGAAATCAACTGCGAAAAATAATAAAACATTAAAATTTTTGTTTTTATATCACTTATTTTTTTACTAAACAAACAGTCTAACTAAAAAAATTTAAGTTCCACAGCTATAAAATCAAATAACAGAAGAAAATTAATTATGATCTAAACACTAATTCATCCGAAACCTAAGTCAACTTGAATTTCATCTTCCGTAAAACTAACAGGCCCTTGGCCGGGGGATTCCAGCATTGGTCCCAGGACTAAAAGAAGAAGCATTGCTTGGGACACAAGATGCAACCCTTATCTATATTGGTTTAAAAAAAAGACTAGATTCATAATTAAAATCTGTGGCTATTATGTTTGTATGATTTAAATAAATTGAATGAGTATTTTTAACGATTCAAACTTTTAAAACTAATAATTAGCGCCAAAAATTTAACAAATAATATTAGAATCAGAAGTCGAAAATTCAATTTTCGTATGCTACAAATAGAGAGAGGATTGCTGGTCACTATCGAAACCCTTTCTGACGGGTCAAAATGACGTGAGACTAATTAGACCAAATCACAATCAAAATTCGTAAAGACTATATCTATACGGTTTAAATAAATTAATTATATATTTCTAACCGCTCGAATTTTTTGTGACAAAACTCAGCTTTAAAATATAAAAGTTATAAAAGCTTTTGGTGACAAAACTCAACTTTAGATTATAAAAGTTAAAAAAGAAAATTAACTTGTGCGAAGCATTCAGTTTCCCACAAAATGTATAGTAACCTAATGCTGCTGCTGAGAGTTTCAGCAGGCCAGTTTCCAAAGCATGACACTGAAACATGAACCCACTATGACTCATCAATGAAATACTGCAAGTGATGATGGGTTGCTCTATGTACATGGGAAACATATAACCAGCTCTCTGAAAACTGAATCGACTTTAGTTATAATTTATAGTTAACTACAATATCCATGTCCATTCTTAACTTTTATTATTGTGAAAAAACTGTCCCCTTTCCATACCCATAAATACCTGGAGATAACTCATTTGACAAAAGTACTTGGCTCCAAAGAAAATGAGCAAACCTATACATTAATCCAACTGATGTGTCTTAAAATTACTAAAGTGGCCCTTTCCTTTGGGCTCTGTGGCCCACTCTAGGCTCATCGGCAGCCCAACAGAGGTCCTTTTTTTTTTTTGTTTCTTTGGATAAATTGCACATTTGGTCCTCAAACAATAAGGACGGCGACAATTTAATCCTCAAACTTTTATTTGTGGTAATTTCTAATTCCAACTTTCAAAATTGTTGTAATCAAATCCTATAATCCTATTCAATTGACAAATCATAAGGAGGGTGACACCTTAACCCTCAAACTGTCATTTGTTACAATTTTTTATTTAAACTTTCTAAATTATTACAATTTAATCTCCTAACCCAATTTAATTGAATAATTATTAGGAGGGTGATAATTTGGTTCTCAAATTTTAGTTTGTTGTTATTTTTTACTCAAATTTTCAAAATTATCACATTCAAGTCCTATAACCCAATTTAATCAACTAAATATTAATGTATCTTTAATGTAAAAGTATGCAGTGTAGTAATCAGTACTGCGTCAAAAATTAAAACACCACGTCACTTTTATTTAATCAATTAAATTATATTATAAAAACTTGATTATAATAACATTAAACGTTAGAATAAAAATTTATAATAAATTACAATTTTAAAATTAAAGTGTCCCTGGACTTGAGAGTTTGAGAACCGTACGTACAATGTACTATTTTTTTTTCTTTTTTTTTCTTTTTTTAAATTTTAACTGTTAATATATATAAACGCAAGAAATCGCTCCCCAAGAAGACAATGCATTTTCCAATATAGTAGGGACCGTAATGGGACAACAACTGCAACTTTAAAACCCGTGAACACCGTCCATATTACCTTATTTTGTCTTTAAAAAAAGCATTTCCATTATCATTACGTAGTATAGATGCGAAGCAGACAATGTCCCAGAGAATATTCCAACTGTTAGTGTTAGCCAACAGTTGTTGTTCCATTAAATGGCCGACTTCAAATTTGGATGCAACTGTGCTATTTACATGATTTTACTGAAGTTCATCTTAGGCTAATGTCGATCGACACGTATGCTGAAACGAGGATAATAAAACACATCCTCAGTTAATCATCAAAGTTAAGATGAAACCTTATCCATGGCTTATGTGGTTCGATCCTTCTCAGTGAATTTTGATACGCTGAATAAAAAACTAAGCAGCATATCCCCTCGTACATGTATGCTCAGCCCACTTGAGCATCAATTGTTCCTTCCCCAGAGCACAACGTATATAATTCTCTCACGATCTACTCTAGAAGATTGTCTTTATTACGCAATCCCTATTATCCAAAACCAAAAACATAATACGGTAGCCCACGTGTGGAAAAAAGAAAAGATGAGAATATATTATCATAAGCTAGAGATCAGGCCGAATCACTAATGGCTTCTCAGTGAAGAAGAGGATAAGTAATTCCAATCGGAAGATTGATTAAGATAATTAAAGCTTCACGAAACAAAGCAGCTAATGATGGTGCTGAATATATCTTTATAGGGATAACCATCTCAGGCAGAGATCTTGTATGATCTGATTAGATGCTTCTTCGACGTGTCACTTTTGTTTACGCAACAAATACATGATAGTTAGTTAGTTAAAGCAAAACGTACAAAAAGATGTAGACAGTCACGTCGACTCTACATAATTTTTCTAAGGCGCAGACTCTGAGATTTCAAGATTCAATAGCAGGTAAAGATTAATCTCCTTTCATTGTGATCAGGAAAAGATTTCTATGGATTTTTGCGTCTCCGAACTGGTGCATCTTAAAATGTTTGGTGATGTAATTTCTTTCTTTTACTACGTACGTTCCTCACCTATTTTTCCGAAGCGTGCGAACAAGTCATTAGCTGTTTAGGTAGCTGACATTACAGTCCAGCCGTTGACTTGCTAGCATTTATGTCCAAAACTCAAAAGAAAACAAAACCCCTTTCTCCATTACCCTCTCCGGACCAACGCTCTATCATAGAGCTTAAAACGACAACCAAAACCCTGCCACCTAACATTATCATCACTTCCATCTGCCAGAACCCAGGACCCACACCAACTACAAACTATTGTCTGCACCAGTGTATCCGTGCACACCATACATTCACACCTCCTAAATTCCTACCTCAATTCAAATTATTTTTGACACTTAATTTTCATGAATCCAAATAATTCGTTAACATTCGAGACTAGTTGATACTTGCGTTATATTTACTCGGCTAAATTTTTATCTGAAAACAATGACCGCCAATATGATGTGCGATCGATACCTGAGACATAAGGATACACCAGGTGCACGCAATAACTTCTGTCACTTGTTTCTCTTTCTTCGCACACTTGTGGTGACTGTACTGTTTGCCGCCCTATTCACACTGAATGTGAAACTCCTCTCTCTCTCTCTCTCTCTCCTCTCTCTCTCTCTCTCTCTCTCTCTCTCTCTCTCTCTCTCTCTCTCATGGTTAATTTATGTGTGTGCATGTTCATGTAGATCGTGGTTGCAAAGGGGTTAATTTGGGTGTGGTGGGGGGGGGTTAAGCCAGAAAACATATAAAGCTAGATGAGCATGCATGTGGGAAGGTTTTAGCAGTGAGTGGAGAGCGGTCCCCACAGGACAGAGCACACAGATGGATGGAGCAGAGAAGGGGTGCAGGCAAACCGCTTGTGCCGTGTGCCTTGCTTTGGGCTTCTCATCATCTCATGTGAGCTCCTCAAGTGCGCATGCCTTTTATGTTTCTATATATATCTAGTATCTCCCCACCTCCTACAGCACTCATCTCCACTTAATTTGCTCCTCCACCACTCCCCCCCCTCCCTTAATGCACGCTCCTCTTTTTCTCCCTATAGCTGGAACGCAGACATGACGCATAGCACTGATCACTCGCTCTGGGTCCTTAGAATTCCTCTTCTTCTTCTCCTAGTAATTGTCTTCCTCTTCCTCCGCACTTCAACGGCCTCTCGTCTCCTCCCGCCAACACAACCAGGTGATAGTGATCTAAAAAGTTGTTCTAAAACTACAAGTCATCAGCTTCTGCATTACGCCCCCCACAAACTTGCTGCTAATCAAGCTCACTTTCTCGCTTTCTCTTATTCTCAGAGAGAGACTCTGATAAAGTCGCCGGCTTCTTGCAAGCGGGTCAAGTCGGAGAGGAGGAAAAGGAGGATACTTGGGATGTAAGTAGGGATTCGAAAGATTTCTTCTAACTAATGTTACCAGCATATACTGCTGCACAACCATATTATAAGCTAGACTAGTTCATATTTCTCCTCATTAGTAAGTTCCCAAGGTCTTTAACGAACATTTTTTGTTTATTCTCCTTTTTCTTTATATCAGCTGATGGGAATGGAGGAGTGCGAGGATGGAAATGAGGAATGCCTGAAGAGGAGGGTGATCTCGGAGGCCCATCTCGACTACATCTACACTCAGCGCCACCACAAGCCATAGAGAGAAAAACAACACTACTAAGGGGATCCAAACATCCAAAATGATCTTAATCTAGTGTATCTCATAGTTTAAGTCACCAAACTCTGTAATACTTTTTTAAGTTACTAGTTAGTAGTAGCTGTAGTTGTTGGGTGGTTAAGTGTGAACTGAGTAGTTTATGAGGAGCGGTGTTACGAAGCAGTAGCCAATATGTAATTAAAGAAACACCATCAGAGTCATCATAGTATGGGAAGTATTATTTTCCTCCATGCATGTCCATGTATTTGCATCTAACTTTGAGCCGACATTTGAATCACTTGGCTCCACTATACATACTTTTTACCCATTGAGTGGCCCAAAAAGATGTGCACGAGGGAACGTCAGGCTACCATTGTTGGCCATAGTACTTCACGTAGCACTAGCACCCTTTTGCTACCTAAGAACGTATAAGCAACCCACCCTTTTTTACTCTAAAAACTTACTCTATCTAATAAAAAACAACTCAGTAATATTCTTATCAACAACCATAAAACAGGAGTATTATATCTTCGGTCCTTGAAGGGCTCAATCCACACATTATTGTTCGAATTAGGGTCTGTTTGAATTTGGTGTGAGGTGTAGTATTATTTAATGCAGGATTGTTTAAGCTATATTATTAGTTTATAAAAGAAGCTTCTCTAATGGCTTTTTTCGCCTTAGAATTACAAGTAGCTAACTAAAATTTCTATTTTTGAGGCTCGTAATCCGACTATTTTCACTTGTTATTATAACTGAAGCTTCAAAATTCTACCATTACTAAATGCGCTATTAGAAACTATACGGCAAAACCATTCGTTAAATAAAATTTTTAAAAGAGGCCTATCCCCCAAAAGGTTCATGCCATGTACGGAAGTAGGGTAGGCAGTTTCCATAGGTCAAAATTGGACTTTTTACCAGCCTAGGAAGCCTCAATCGGCATGCATGTCTCACATCCAACTGACCTAAGCTGATCCAACAAAAAAGCCTATCTCATGACCTAAGTTGCCAACTTCCTCCCACAATTACCTACCCCACATTAATTCATTCTGAGACCTCACGGGCAAACACTAATAACAGAACCTACGAGAACTGACAATTAGAGATATGAAATATTAGCTCGTAACGTGATTAGACAGAGATTAGCCTAGCTCTCTAAGAATAGAAATAGTAGCAAACCATCAACTTCTCTAGCTCTTCCTGGGGAAGGAATCTCAGAGAAAAGAAAGAGAAGCAAACCAGGATTATTACACTGAAGAAGAAGAAGAAGAAACAGAAGCAAATCACCACTTGAAAGGCGACAACAAAATGCACGGCCAATTCTTTATCCTGAGACCCCGTTGTCTTAAACTGTAGCCCAATTCATTTTTCTAATGATGCAGCTAGTAGAAAGTTTTCCGTCTAAATTTTCTCTAAAAACAACAAACAAAAACAAAAAAACATGCAGCTGGTCCTCCCGCAAAGCTCCTTTAGAGAGTCCTAATTTCCTATAACCATGTGCATGTTTACTTTTAACACAGCTGGAGCTTTTGCACTCATAATGCTAAATTCCTAACTTAAGAGGATCCAAATGGGCCCCAACCATTTGTAAGCCACTCGCATCAATTAGTGAGGCCAATAATTATGCCCTCTACTAGGACGATTGCATTCTCTTTACACTACCAAAAGCATCTAAAGTCAGAGCTACACATATAAACATATTTGTAACTTTACGTGCAGCGACTCCCGTATGTGCTTACGGGTCAACGGGGTGTGCAGGGCCGGGCCAGCCCAGGCTCTGTCCCGACTCCAGCTGAGAACCTTACGCACGAGTGCGCACTAGTCCGAACCAAGTTGCGCCAACCTAGACCCTGAACAAACTCGAACCTATATTAAGTTCAGGAAGGAGAATAGTGGACGGAATAAGCAAGCGCTTTAATAACTAGAACTAAACAAGAACAATTAAAATTTGAGGGATGATGAATGGCATAACTAACGAGTGCAGTAAAATGAACAGGGCATGATCTGAAAAACAGTTGCATAAATATGATAGACAGAGATTGAAAAAGAAAGATACCAAACACATATCTTAAAGCAGAAAACTTACCTCTCTAAGCATTGATGAAATGACAAATCTGGTGAAGCTCCAAGTAGAAGTCATGCCCTTAGTTCCTGTTCTCTTTTATGGTAGAAGCTGTAGATTGAGTGAAAGCGTTAAGAAAGCAAAATAGTGAAAAAGGCAAAATAGATAGCGAGTGTCACCAGGAATCACCCACACCTGACACTGGGAATAGGGAAGAAATCATCATCAAAACTAAGAGCAGTAACACAAAAATCAGCAACTAGGTTTGCAATTTCTATTCCAAACACTTGTGATCAGGAATATGAATCCTCCGACAGATGATTGGTTCCTCCTTTCTTTTAAGGCATTGCATGTTGTATGATTCTGCAGCAAACCACAATCAATGATATCTGCTTCTAAGACAGACTGTAGTGCTGTAAAAACCTAGCATGGAGAATTTCCTTTTTTAGTATCAACTAGTCACCTTATCGAGCAAAACGAAAAAGACAAGCAAAGACGTTAAAATTGTTATTTTATTAGGTGCTCACACAGGAATATTCAGAAAAGTATCAAGCTACTTACAAGCACTAATGACGAAGAAAGTAACTATTTTAGAGTTGGATTTTAAAACTCGAACCACTAGAGTAGCTTCAAAATTCTATTTGCTAAATTGACAAAAAACAAAGGGTCACACCTTGCTGTGGTTTAGCTTTTACTTCTCCTTTTAATGCCAAAGTCATGTGTCTTACTCCTAAAGCATTCCGATTCACTGTACACGACAGCGTTCTAATTCTCAATTATTCCTCTCCTGTTGCACTTTGCGCGCACTATTCGAGTCACTTCGACAGCTCTGTTATATATGTTTCCACCATCACCATCCCCATCCCTATCCAGATGGTTCAGGTAAATAAAATACTTGAACGGGGAAGAGATTTGACCAGAAACTAAATAGGAAGGATTAAAAAAAGGCAGTGCCGCTCCTCTATACGATGGAAACAAAGGAAAAGATAGATCGAGAATAAGCAGTAGTCAGACAGTGGATATTAGAAATTTATGTGCAGCATTTTCTATTTTGTATGGGGTATCTATATCCTACATGGAACACAATAATGCGGTATTCAGCAGGAATTAAGACATGAGTAAAAAGGGAAAAACCCTCTAATTAATTACATCGCAATCATATTTCAGGCTACAGTCATGATTAATTGCCATATAGGCATATAGCCATCACCATCGACATTTGTACACTGGAGAATCAATCAATCGACGGAAAACCATTAAGGCAAAACATTCAAATTATGCAATTAAGATTCATTCTGCACCATAGATCAAACTCAGGAACTCAAACATAAAGTGGAAATTGCCTAACTAGCAACTAGATACAGAGTGAATTAGAAAGTCGCCGAGCAACAATCATTCTATTCCCTTCCGCTTTGTTGTGGATCGTGAATCTCTTCACGAAACAACATCCCGAAGCACAATGGTCGAAATCAGATAGAGGAAGATGACTCACCTGGAGAAATGTCACCACAATCGCATCGGCGAACAGCGTATTATCGCCGGCGTCGATGGTGGGAAAAGCGATGACGAACTTCGAATTGAAAGCGAGCTCAGTAAGCTACATTTTCATGGAGTCGTCCTCCTCAACGCTCGCCACCGATGGATCGATCGATGGTGGCGAAGTAGAAGAAGGTGATCACGAGCACTAGCTCTCGCTCTCGCTCTCTGTCTCTATTTCAAAATTAAGATCGAGGAACGCTAGCGAAATTCGAACTCCCTCGAGGTCGAGGTCGAGGTCGAGGTCGATGGAGGGAAGCGAAATTTGTGAACAAGGATTGATTTGGGGCGGGAATAAATAGCTGCAGCGCCAGCAGCAAGTCCTGGTGGATTAAGTGGGCCGAGTAAGGAAAAACGGACTTGGGCCTCGGTCCCAATTTTCGCAACAAGTCGAGCCTTTTCCGTTTTAGGTGTTGGGTCCCAAAGTTAGTTTGTAGGATCCGTGGGGGCTAAAAAGGTGGGCAGAGCTTTTTGGGCCAGGCTTGATTCGATTCTCGAACCTTCGGCCCAGCCCGATACAATTCTATCTATCTTTTCGCTCACCCCTACATGGTACTCAAAACAGAATCGACTCCAATACACGAAGGGCATGCATGCAACACGATGACAACTGGCCATGCTATGAAGTTTTGCGTCTCTTTCGTGACAAATATACCATGTTTTGAACGACTACCTGCAGAAATTTACAACCATTGATTTAGCATAAAACTACTCTTCTTTCATTGTTCAAATTAAAACAATCTAAGTTGGTCAGCTCTTCTTTTCTCCGATGCAACAATCGTTTATGTATGGCACTTCACCACACTACGTATTAAACCATCAAAGATTACCCACAATCTACTGTTCAAATGCTACATCTTCCTCCCAGTTAATTACAGCATAACTATGCTTATTACTGTAGCTTTACATCAGAAACTAAATACTGCTTGACTTGATGTTCGGATGATTCGTTCTGCAGCTTGCATCAGCATTAACGTGTAAAACCCTGCATTGCCAACCAGCAGGAGGGGCATGAGTGCTAACAAACCCAAATATAAAATGAAATGAACGCATTTTTGGATCAGAAGTAATAGATTAGTAACATCACTATATGTACACATGACATGCTATTTTCACTTCTTATGGTGATTCCCCAGGAAAAATTGTCACTGGACAGGCACTAACATAAAGTGAAAACTTTCTAGATTGGACCAGTCGACGATATAACTAGTTGTTATTCATTGCCAATTGTTATAGGACTCCGGATAGAAAGTAAGTCACCTTTGTAACCCTGCGCCTTCAAATTAGTTTGGCAAGAGGAAGCCAAATGAATAACTGCTAACTTTCTGCCTGAGCCAGGTAAGGTGTTGAGGTCTTGATTAGCGGTTTCAGAGATTTCATGATATTGGAAAAAGAAGGCCGCTTCCATGGCTCGCTGGAGGATAAATATTCTACCATAAGAAAACATGATAGAATAAATAGCAAAAGAGAATTACAATAAGTGGCGAATTTGTTTGTACATACTTGGCCCAACAAGACTGAATTATTGCAGCCACTTGTGGATCTACATCGCTTGGAATCTCAAGCCTTCTCCCCTTAAAACCAACAACTGCTACCACCTGTACGAGGAAACATCATCAAGCTACATTAACAGGTGACAAGGTTTAGTAGATGAGAATATTAATATATTCTTCCAGCTTCTGTTGAGTACTAGAATATTTTTTTTAACAACTCATTTAAGAAACACCTTGTAATTTAGTATCATGTAGCATGTAGAAGAGATTTCATACTATTCAACTAACCACTATCCTGATTTCATCAGTTGCCCAACTGAACAGATTTCAATCATTTCATGTAACTATTATTGTTATATTTCATATGGTATCAAGAAATTTTTAACAAAAGGTCCCTATACTATTTGCATGATGAAGCAAGGCTTGACATTAGCTTAAGTGAAGACTATTGAAGAGAGAGAGAGCGTGCAAACCTGAGCGGGATTTAAATTGCTCCAGGGCTGTTGTAAGGTCATAAGCTCCCACAGGATAACACTGAAGCTGTAGACATCAGACTTCTCGTTTGATGGTTCATCACGTAGAACTTCTGGTGCCATCCACTCAGGCTAGAAACGTTAGCAAATCACAGCATTAAACAAAAGTATTATCGTTAATGTACTATATAAAGAAGCAATAACACCTAAAAAATCGACAACTAGAGTACAGTACTTACAGTCCCTGCTGCAGTCTTGGAAGACAAAAATGTGTTTGCCTTCAACCTGGAGAGGCCGAAGTCGCAAACCTGGAAAAATCACAAAGCAGCTTCTGGCTTAGATGCAAGTAATGGATGTAAAAGCTAAAAAGCCAATCCAGTCATGTTGGAAACTGAACGAAGGTCTAATAAAAAGCTTTAGAAGGTTGGTAAGTATAAAGTAACTACTAATTCACTAAAATTTAGTTGTCTAAACCATTGCTGATGCAAAGGCATAGAAGAGCACTGGCGAAAATTGCAAGTAAATTTAGTAGTTGCTAAGAAATTGGTGGCAACGGAGACTAGTAATATATACTGATATGTACAGACAATGGTAGCATCTTACTTTCACAGTATATTTTTTGTCAACTAATAGATTTGGAGATTTTAGATCTCGATGGACAATTGGAGGATTTCGCTTGTGAAGATAATTCATTCCCTTTGCCTGCATAAAACAAACATAGTCAGAAAATTGACGAGAATTTGTCATCCTTAAAGAACCCATTGAAACTATCCTTAAAGAACCCATTCAATTTCAATTGAAACTACTTATTTTTGGCACTATCTCAGAGCAACCTTTCTACACTATTAAAAAAACCATATTAGAGGGAGGAAAATATAGTTAAGACGTATACCACATCAAAAGCCATACTTAAACGGCGCTTCTCATCTAGAGTTTCTTTTGCCCCAGGCCTATGTAGTAGCCTATATAAGCTTCCTCTGCAATTAAAACAGTAAAGGACTTATGATAAACATCATCTAGATGGTACACACAAAGAATAGTAAAAATAGGAAGAAAAAAAGAAAAAAGAAAAAGAAAGAGGATATAACCTGGATAAATATTCTGTAACAATGGACAGGTTGGGAGGCTGAGTAACAGCACCCATCAGAAGAACAATATTTGGATGTCGCAAACTCTTCATTATTGCAACCTACCAAAGGAAGACAGCACTCAAACAACAGTTAAATTAATAAGAAAACACAATAATCCAGTAAATGGTATGAAATATGAAACCATGGGACAAAACTAAGTTGCAAAAAATTCACTAGTGTGCGCTGTACAAAATTGACTAACTGACTCTCAATTAACAAAACTAAATAATCTCCTACTCCTAATTATATAAAGGAACAAATAACCACTCTAACTATGTGCTGCCACAGAAGGGGCTGGCATAAGACATTCCCACAATGATTT
The DNA here is from genome assembly GCA_029204045.2 of Tillandsia leiboldiana. NCBI lineage: Eukaryota > Viridiplantae > Streptophyta > Magnoliopsida > Poales > Bromeliaceae > Tillandsia > Tillandsia leiboldiana. The sequence continues at coordinate 33,861,015 of CM055073.1, read as the reverse complement.
TGGCATTGGAGGCAGAAGATAGCAGTAAAAAAAGAAAAGAAAATTCAATTTTAATGCTGAAAATATGATGGCGGAAACAAAAGGACATTAAATTATATTAAAAGAATTAACCCTATGCATCTAGTATTGAAAAAAAGAAAAGAAAAAAAACCTATCTATAAGGTTCACAGATTTTATCAATAAACATGTGGCATTAATAGCAAGTCCCACAAACCTCCCTAGTATGTAAAAGGTTATGGCACAAGGCTACCTCCAAAAGGCATACTATACGATTAAAAAAAAATTCCAGCATCTATATAATATTTTAAGATGCTTAACGATATAAGCCCATCAAGCAATTCCAAGAGGTTGATGACTGTTCTTCAATAACGTGGAATCATGCATCGATAGGCTATTTAGAGAGCTCAGCCAAATGATTAAATCAACTTATCAAGTTGGGATGATGCCTGAGCATGAGTTTATTTAAGGTGGTTAACATTAAAAAATATGAATTGGAAGATGATAATAATAAGCAGCTAAACTTCTTTGAAGAAAGATTTGTCTGTCATACCTCGCTTAGAAACTCTTTCAGGCGCTCCTGGTGGAAGTCTTGCTCCATGAGAATTTTCACAGCTACATCCTGATAGTCATGAATAGGGATTATATATATATGTATATATAAAAAAAAAAAAACTTGTTCAAGTTTCATACAATCTCGCATAAAGATCAGCAACTTTGAAAGTTGTTCAATGAAAGAAGAATAAGTGGAAATTTCAAGGTTCATAAAAAGCACTTCAAGTGATTTTTAGGATCCAACTTAACTCAGCTTGTGTTTATTATAGTTTTCGGGAACACTAACCAAAAAATCGATAGTCCAAAATTGATACACAACAAAGTGTAAGGCAAGAAAAATGAATGAGAAACTCAAGAAACTAATTTTGTGAAGAGTGTAGAAGTCAGAATATTTTACAGCTGAACAACTGGTGGGAATTTTTGACTACATAGATTTGGATCATGTTCAAGTGAAAAAGGTACTGAGTTTTTAAAAGCTCATCTGCTTGTTTTATTTTTGTTTTTCTTGCATTGTTTTGACACAGAAATCCAGTTAGCTCTAAACGAACACATTCCCCAAGTGATACTAATAGTAGTATGAAAATACATCAAGTACTTTCAAACAGTAGCTATGAACCTAATATGTAAGTAACCACAACAATCCTGATCATTCCAAGTAAAAAAAGTGTGAATCCATTTCAAATATAACACATCTGGAACAACTAAAATGTTATAAGTGGATGGAATAAAAGAGCAAATATTAACATGAGACATACCGAGCCATTCCAATCAGCATGATGGACAGTTCCAAAGGAACCTGAAAGTTCTTGGTTAGTACTTTGCACAGGTATTTAGTTTGAAAAGAAGTATCAAGAAGTACCCAGTATCATGCATGAGACATGAGTAACTTCTGACAGCTTCATAAGCCTTCTCTGCTAAATGATAGACAGAAACATTCAAAACTTAGTAGATTTATGTAGACAGATACCTGCACCAATTTTTTCCTTTAAAACAAGCTCACTCCAGGGAATCATCAAATCATCCACAGCAAGAGACATATCATTAAGGCCAAAGCATTGGCCAAACTGATTCTCCGCACGGAAATCAAAATTGGTATTCTTATCAGCCTTGATATCCTTAAATGGCAGAATTGGTGAAACTTGCATAACATTTGCATGGGGCTGATCCTGTGCTACCTGTTCTGAGCTAACAATATTCTGAGAAGAATTATACAATTTCTTGGGCTGCAAATCTCCATCTTGTCCATTGGGCTGAGCAATCCTCTGATTACGAGGATGAGTTGCTTCAGTATCGCTGTTGGTTGCATGTGAAAATGAGTTTGGATCGAGAAATGAGCGCATAGTCTCTTCCTGACCAACAACTGTTGCTGCAATCATTAGATATGCAGTTCATGTTAATTTTAAGACACAGCTTTCATCATTCAGGTTGATTAGCCTCCCAAAAAAGAAAGTTGGTACAACAATCAATGGCTTGTACATTTAAGGCGATAGTACCCAATAAATTAAGTTTCCATAAATAGGAGAAAATATTTGCTACAAGTCAAACTACACATCATCAACATGCTTCAGAAAAGGATATAATAGTGCTTATTAAAGCTAACAGAAACTACCTCACACAGACTTAGGGAATATTAGAATATTCATGCAAACATCGTCCCAAACAATTCAGCTAGCCCTACAAAAATAAAGATGAGCACTTATTAAAGTTGATTTTGGTGGGTGGCTAGAACAAATAAAGTTAAATCCAAAGTTGAACCAGATCAACCAAGAAAAGTATAACCCATTCTTGCACACCCTTATCCCTCCCCCACCAACAAAAAAAATTGATTATAACAGATCCATGTCAATTTCTATGTACGTTATATCGAGAACATAAATTAATGTTCAATTAAATTACACACTGAACTGTAAAAACATAATCAGATATGTGAAGAGAACGAGATAGAAACAGAATTCACCTGTTGATACATCACTAAACATAGCATTAAGTGATTGGCAATCCAGGAAATATTCTGCGGCCAGAGATCTAAAGTTATCAGTAATGCCAACTGATTTGTGTTTTGGAGGACGAAGCGGTGAAGAAATCAGAATGGAAGAGAGACCATTCAAGAGGGAGTCAGGTTCACACAAGGATCCAGGATTCCCAATCAAATCAATCAAGTACTCCCTGCAAAAAAATTTAAAAGAAAAGGAAGTTATGGTTCTTGCTTTCCTTTATGGTAAATATCTATTATGTGCTTCAATATTCATGACCATGACACGGAAGCCTGGTTTCATTTTCCTTGTTTGATGAAGGGTACCCAAAGCTCTTATGCTGAAAGAGGAATGGCATTCAGCTAAAAATTAATAAAACACCATTTCATAGGTCAATTAGTTACTTTATAGAAGAGTGTGAGCATATCGCACGTGAAGTTTCTAATTCTTTCTCGGTTGTTTGGGTTGCATTATTTACAATTATATACTATGTATACCAAATGCTCAATTCGTCCAAAAGACAAACCTTTCAAGGCCAAAGCGCACCAGACAAGAGGCAGCATCATCACTTTTGCAATATCTGCAGCCCCTTGCGACTCGACATGGTAGATTTATTGAGTCTGCTAGAGTCTAAAAAATAAATAAAGAGAAAAAAGAGCTATGTAAACAATCTTGTAAATCTAAAGGTCATGTTTTTCATGAAAAGTATGATAGTTCATACAAGACTTGTAAGTAATTAAATAAAAAATTACCCTAATATTCACACATGAAAACAAAAAGAAATTAAAAAATTGTAAAATATACATGTACGTAAACAAGTAACCGCTCCAAAACATAAGATAGACAAAAAGGTACTAATGAAATCATGTAGGACTGTTTTACATGTTTGTCTGTTTAGTTAATCTGCTAAAGCTAACTAACAAGGGAAATTAAGTACATTCTCACAGTACACTGTGCTTAGCGTATGATAACAGATAAGTACTTTCTACAAGAGCAGCATAAATTCACCTTGAATAGCAAGGCTCGGTGCCTACATAAACCCACAGATAACTTTCCAATAGGAAGCACAACAGAAGCTGAACTAGCCTTGAGAATCTCACTGAAGTCTTTCCAGCGAGGGAGCAATTCGCGTTCTTCGCTAGAAGCTACACCCCTTTGTAATAAGCAGGATCAGTTACTGAAAGCAATGGAGTTATTTCTATACAGTGAGTCATGAATATCTTAGGTAACTCACCCCAAGCGAGTGCATACAAGGTTGGCAAGCAGATCAATAACATCCTTTGACAAGGGCCGGCTAGACGAAATGCCAACTACCATATTTTGTAGCTGCCTCAAATCAAAGTCGCCCATTTTGTCAATCACAACCACTTCAATAGACGCGTCACCAGGTCGAATAGCTTTTAGCGACTCAATCGAAGGAATTCGATTCCCATCTTGCACATCGTTGCATAAGGTCCATACAAATGGATCCATTCCTTGAATCAGGTAAAATCCATCTGGAACCTTATCATAGTACGACAAGCAGCCATTTACCTAGTAGAAATGACAAGGACAAAAATATATAATATATATACAAACTAGTCTCAACCTGTTTGTAAAAATTCCTAAGAGAATAAGTACATTAATTTTTTAGGTTTCTCAGACACGGAAATGCAGAAGTTTACTAATGTAACATTTCAGCACTACGCATCAAATTTGAAATGGAACGAGTGATACTAGAGCAAGTACAGTGATGTCCAAAATGGTAGAATCATAATGATGGATAAATTTGAAAGCGAAGAAGAAGCGTAGAACCGTACCCAGAAACGATGCGAGAGGGATTCAGCGGAAGCGAGAGGCTGCAACCCTACGATCTGATCGCCGGCGTCCAAGAAATTGGGATCGGTCGCGCACGCCGACTCCGAGCAGAGGCGGAGGGCCAGCGCGAGCTGAAGCTGGTACGTCTCCTCCGCCTGCTGCGCCCAGCTCTTGGGCGCCGCCGACGCCGCTGGCGCCGCCGCCGCCGCCGCCGCCTCCCCATCCTTCCCCCCTCGCCCGTCGCCGGCGACGACGGAGGAGAGGGTGGGAACGGGGTAGCAGTCGCCGGAGACGGAGCTCTCCTCGTAGCTACTCCCGCTGGACTGCGGCTGGATCCAGTCGATCGTGGAGCCGGCGGAGAGCGGCGGCGGAGGAGGAGGAGGAGGCGCCGCCATCGCCGCCCCCTTGGATCGGGTCCTCTCGAGAGGCGGCGGCGGCGGCTGCTGCGGCGGCGGGGGGTCGTCGGGGAACTGGGAGAGGAGGGTGTAGCCCGATCGCCTCCCCGCCATTTCCATCGGCGAGGTTTAGGGCGAGAGAAGAGGAAGCATAACACTAAAGAGGCGTTCCCTAATTAATAATTATTATTACCTGTAGGGAAGCTCGGCCATGTGAGTGTGTGTGTGTGTGCGCGCAGTAGAGCGTAGGGAGAAGCGCTCTTAGAGGTCAACTGCTTCGCCTTCGAAGTAACCTCCTCATCTCCCGACTCCCGACTCCCGCCTCCCGACTCCCTCTCTTGGATTCCTTTTTTTTAAAAAAAAAAAAAAAAAAAATATATATATATATATATATATATATATATATATATATATATATATATATATATATAAAAGAATTGTTTTGGTTTTGTTAAGTGTAAGCCGAACCGATGCTTGCTTTGGGTGTGGTGAAGAGTGGAGGGAGCGGGGAGTGGGTAAAGGGCGTTCGATCGCTGGGGGTAGCGTCGGAGAAGAAGCAGATGCAGTAGTGGAGGGAGAACAAGAGAGAACGGGTGACACGTGAGTGGAAGTGCGGGTTTTATGTGTTTTCTTTCCCAGGTGCTTGGTGCGCCTTAATGCCTTACCACTGCAGACGAGACTGGCATCCAGCGGTCCAGGTTATCAGTGTGTTATTTATCTAGTTAAAAAAAAAAAAAAAAAAAAAAAAAAAAAAAAAAAAAAAAACTTTTACTGCTGCTACTCTCCCCTAAGATACTATTTTTATATAGAAATAGAGAATCTTATAAATAATTTATAAGTAATTTATATATAAATAGCTTAACTTTAAAATATAAATTAAAAAAATGAAATTCTGTGATGAGGTGATAGACGAAATTTTCAGTGTGATAGATGTGGGCCTTCTTAAATTGCCGGGGCGAATTGAAAAGGGCCTCCCTCTTTAAATTCACCCAGATTCGGATTTGCCTTCGAAGCAGGCCTGGCTCATTTCAGTAGAAGGTCAAAATTATAGGCCTGGATTCTGGAAGCTGAAGCAAAGAGAGAGCCAATAATGGCCCCCACGCCCACTACTTGGAGAAGAATTAATATAGTCCCAGCAATCAAACTCTACTTCTATTCAATTAGCTCGATTACAACTTAATGTTACACCCGGACGATCCGCAATCGCCCGTGATGAAATCTCTCTGAGGCTGATACAGCGGAGAGGATGAGGATGATGGTGTGATCTGAGATGAATCTGGAATTGAATTTGGGCAATGGATCTAGGAATTGGGGAAGAAAAGAGGGGGAGGTGATCGGAGAGGGGGCTTGAGCTTGAGAAGAGAAAGAGAGGAGGAGAGAAAGAGAGGGAAGAGAGTTGAGAATTGAATGAATATTATTCTTCATATATCTCTGTTCAATTACACCCTGCTATTTATACTAGTTCTACTTAGGTGCTAACTGCAATTACTAAATATTACAGGGACTAGATTGTAATGATCAGTAACATTGTAATTATCTCATGGGCTTCCTCTGGGCCTCTAAAGTGGCACTGTAGCTCAACCCGCAACGGCATCGAGGCCCACTTGGTCCACGGCTTCACCAAAATATCTTCTCCAGCTGTCCTCCACCGACTCCTAAATGCCTCTCGGAATCCCTCAGACGCGTCCAGATGCTTCCCTCTCTCCACCTTACAAAGAGTGTCCTCCGAGCTACCTCCAAGAGTTCCAAGTTAGTTCCTTCTTCCACAGAGATCATCTTCCTCTCATCTCCACCAAGCTCCTCTGCTCATCTCCACCGAGCGCTCCCTTGTACTATGTAACACTTAATTAGCGCCCCTTTGGCCCAGCTTATTGCAAATGGTGCGCCATGCCCGTAGGATCGTTGGCGCTAATCATTAATTCCAAAAACTCGAGCTGTTAGAAATACGCAATTAATTCACTTAAAGCATACAGACACAGCGCCCACGGGTCTCGACCGGACTTAACCCACCTGAACGTTGGATCTATTATTGGGTCTTTTACCATTAGGTCTATTGTGGACCGCAGCCCCACTCAACTTATTAGGCTCATCCAACTCAACTTATTAGTTTTCTGGGCCTATTGTCACGGACAGGAGTTGGACCTATTTTTAATATATAAATAAATAGCCAACAATGCTCACACACAATCACAGATGCGCAGGCTTTTGAGACGCAACTTAATTTCAAGCGAAGCTTTGCAGCGCAGATACGTAGAAGCCTTTGCATCAACAGGATGTCCTGTCTCGCATGCTAACGATCTTACAGAAAATGATCAAATTATTGTAACAATCGCAGCAGCATTGGTTAAAAGATTAATGCCCGTAAAGCCTCCAAGGTCAGGCCGTGACATGTCTTTTGCACTGGTCATAAGATGTAATCCTCTGCAAGTGCCAGGGCCGTATTAAGTCAATGAGAATTTAGCTCAGGATTTGTTAAATAAATTGGTTTGATTAAGGAATTTGAAGTTTCACATGGAAAGATTGAATTTGACTCTATAAGTTATCTCGTAAGTAATAATTCGACATCCATGCACGTCCACAAAACTAATGCAACTCTTTGTGTTAAGATGATAAAACAGCGCATATTTTTATATTATTCAAAAATTCTTAATTTAGACAAACTACTGTTCTTATGATATTCCAATATATACTGCACCAATTAATCTGTAAGTAATATACTAGTAGCAGGTCAGCATATAATTATGAAATGTTGAAATAAAATTTAAAATTTCAAAATTCTCAATAATTATTTTATTATTAATTTTCAATTTATTTATTAAATTTATTCTTAATTATTGCTATTTAATTTTTTATTTAATTTTCATATGTTTTTTTTTCACTAATTAGCTTTTCTACTCTATTTTTTATACCCTACTATAGTATAGTATTTATAGGTGTGCAAGTAACCAAGGAGAGAGAGAGAGAGAAAAAAAGAATTTGTTTAAATTTTATTTTAATTTTATTTTGTTTTTTTTAATTATTTTTATTTATCGTGTTTTGAAAGAATCTTCGTCAACTTCTTCCGCGGTCGTGCTCGTAGGAAGGAGAGTTCCGGTCGTACCTTGGAGTGGTATTTTCGATTAATCCGCACGAAAGACGAAAATACACATTAGGGCAGTGCCTCGCACGCTTCCGGATTAATTTATTTCGGCTTTTTTTTACTATAATTTCTGAAATTTTTATAGTGATTAAAAATAAATTCTGTTATTTTAATTTATTCATAATTTTGATAGATGATTTAATCACAATCAGATTTAGTGTGAATATTTTTCGAGAATAACTTGTGAAAGGCATTATTTTGAGATACTTATATCAACCGTCACGTTATAATCACACTAAATCAAAAATAATCACAACTATCCCCATCAATATATACAATCATCCTTGCATGCATTTAAGAAATTTAATCTGAGCTAGCTAATTATTGAGTTGTGGAGGCCACACACAATTTATTAAGGGGTCGTTTCACAACAACCGTTATAAAAAAATAAAAAAGTAATTTTTTTTTATACCCAAATAATATTTAAATATGAAAGAAGGGGGTTCAAGTACTTTGCGCACTGCTATTGCCTTTCACCCTAAAAAAAGTTCCACTTCTTATTGTACAACTTAATTTTATTGGGATACAAGTTGGGAGTAGTATATTATATATTTCTATTGTAAATAAACCAAATCTCCGGTGCCCTTTCGAAATCTTTGCCACGTCCAGGGGCCAATATTCCTCCCACATACAGTTGACATATATACATGAGCTGGTGTTAATTAAGCTAATTAATTAATGAATATAAGAAATAAATGTAACTTTTACTCTTGGTTCTAGAGCATTAGTATAGCTCAACACCGCGAGGTCAAAGCCTCAGAGTAGTTGCACATAATTTTGACTTTATAGTGATACAAATATAGAAGCAATTGTTCAAGCTAGTTTCCGTATTGGTATTGCAGATTTGCAGGTATATGTTGGGCACAATTAATTAATGTTGGATGAAAATCAAGTACCAAGGGGCCTTTTAATGCAAGCATATCACAGATCCCTCCCTCACACCCGCCACCACCCTATTTTGCGTTTTCCCCAGTTTTCTTTTGCCATGGACTTTTCTTCCTTGCATTATTTAATAATTTTAATTTTATTTTAGAGGAATGCTAGATGTACATCTCATAAGGGATGTACATTTTATACCCCTTTTTTTTACTGGTCACATGATGTGACCGGTAAAACTCACCACACTCCAGGGGTGGGATGTAAGATGTACACTCCTCATGAAGTGTACACTTTATCCATATGTATAATCGCACACTCCAGGAGTGGAATGTAAAATGTACACCCCTCATGAAGTGTACACTTATATTTACCCATATGTATAATCACTCCTTAATTATAGATTTGGATGGTGACAAAATAACAACCCGAGAAATACAAGCTCGCATCATTTGAAAACTAAAATTAAGTATCAGAGTATCATTCGATAATAATAATTTCAAATTTTTTTACTAAATTATTATTTCACATATTTGTAGGAAATAGTTTCTGAATGACCACTAACTTAACTAAATGATATATATAATTGTGCCGAGAAATAATATTTTATTGATGTCAATTTACTAAATTTTACTTATCTAATTTACTTAAATAAATAATATTTTATTGATGTCAATTTACTAAATTTTATACTGAGAAAATACTGTCAACGATCCCACTCATTTATGCTAACCAATGCTAACCAACAAGTTGGTTGTACGGCGTATTCTCTAATGGAGTGTATTGTTTTATCAAAAAGAAGATCAATTCATCATCGTAGAAAATTTGATGGACCGTCCGCTATGCGTTATCAATATAGATACATAAAAAATATAAAAAATTAAAATTTTAATAACAACAATAAATACGAAAAAAGTTTAAAATTTTTACGTAGTTCGGCAACTTTCTACATCCACGGAAAGAGTAAGAGAGATGTATTCTATTTTAATAAAAAAAAAAAATACAAGCTTACACCTAATATATTCTCAAAATAAAAAAATAAGAGTCTTATGATAAATCCCACATATCTCTTGTTCCAACGAAAAACTCAAAAAAAATAATCCATAAATTGATTTTCGTAAAACCTTAATCAAGAAGATCAAATTAGAAAAGTATATAAATTTCTGACGAAAATCTTTTATATTGTTGTTTCGAGTAATCCGTTGTCGAACCCAACGCCACATGCGAATCGCCGTGCACCTTTTCTAAACTGCTGTTGCCGTATATGCTTGAATCCCCGGCCACCTTTTAATTAATTAGGGTGCTAATTAATTAGTCTCCTGCGTGCCGTAAAACCTCAAGAGAACCGATACTCTTAATTAGGTTGTACTTTCCGGCACCTTCATATACTAATTAATTAGCCCGAGATGCATCCTATTTAACTTGGCCCATCAGCCGCCTCTCTTTCCTTCATTCGCCGAAGTGCACCTATGCATATATATAATGCATAATGATGTCGGTCAAATGCACCCATGCATATATATATATATAATGCATAATGAAGCCGGTCAAAGAGTCAACCAATCCTAATTAGATTAGAACGTGTATAGATATACATAAATTTTGCACCAACCGAAATTATCTTTAAGATCAAATAATATATTCTATACACCTAATCTATATCATAACCAACTTAATCGGTTAATTAAATTTGACTCAATCCAAATTCAAAATAAGGCATAAATCCGTAACAATCTCCACCCTGACTTCTTTTGTATTTCACCACTCTCTCATCTTATCGCTCAATCACGCAGGTTAGCAAAATCTAGATAATGTCTAGACTTCTCCACTGTTACCAGGTTAGCAAAGTCTACATAATGTCTACATAATGTCTAGATTTCTCCGCTGTTACCAGTTTACCGATTAGCTTGTATAGATTTTTTTTATTCTCTCTCTTCATAACAATTTTAGCACTCTTTTTCACCTTAACGACTCCACCTGAAATACTAACCGAACAACCAATAGAGTCAAGAGTATGAAGTGATATAAGATTCAACCGGAGATCCGGAATGTCTCACATTCGTTAACTTCTCACCACACCATCAAACATCTTTATTTTCACCGTTCCGATACCAATAATCTTGCAGTTAGTGTCAATAATCTTGCAGTTAGTGTGATTACCCATCATAATATTATCACCTTCACAAAATTAATTTGTAAGTATCAAATAAAGATCTGCATGGAGTCATGTGATAAAAACAATCCGAATCCAATATCCCGTTACTGAGAGATTCTGAACCTATAGAAACCATCAAAACAACCTGACTAATGTCGTCGGCTGCACCCGCCATATTAATCTCCACCCAATCTTCGTCGCTCATCGATATCGATTTTTTTGATTTTCCGAACAACGCATTGTGAAGGCCCTGTTGTATCAAACGGGCTTTCACTCGTCTCTGCCCGAGACTGAAATTTTATTTACCGTTAAATTTCTCCACCTCAAACTTAGATGATGAGACCTTTGACATCTCTGCTTTAGCGCGAACCTTAAGCTCTGATACCACTTGTTGAGAATTTGATGGACCGTCCGTTATGCGCTATCAACACAGATGCACGAAAAATAGAAAAAATCAAAATTTCGGTAACAGCAATAAATGCGAAAAAAAGATTAAAATTTTTACGTGGTTCGACAATTGCCTACATCCATAGAGAGAGCAAGAAAAATGTATTTCACTATAAAAAATAAAAGAAATACAAGCTTACACCTTATATTTTCTAGAAATAAAAAATTAACAGCCTTATAATAAATCCCACCTTTCTCTTGTTTCAACGAAAAACTCTAAAAAAATAACCCGTAAAAAGAATTTCATAAATTCTTGATCAAGAAGACCAAATTAGAAAAATATATAAATTTCTGACCACAATCTTTTATGTTGTTGCTTCGAGTAATCCGAACCGCTCAAGCAATTGGTCAAGAACCTCCGCTTCGCTGCTGAACTCAACGCTGCATGCGAATTAATCGCTGTGCATCTTTTCTAAACTGCTGTTGCCGTATATGCTTGAATCCCCGGCTACCTTTTAATTAATTAGGGCGCTAATTAATTAGTCTCATGCAGGTCGTACAAACTCAAGAGAACCGATATTTTTAATTAGGCGGTACTTTCCAACATCTTCATGCATCCTAATTAACTTGGCCCGTCGGCCACCTCTCTTTCCATCATTTACCGAAGTGCACCCATATATATATATATATATATATATATATATATATATATATATATATATATATATATATATATATATATATATATATATATATATATATATATATATATATATATAATGCATAATAAAATCGGTCAAAAAGTCAACCAATTCTAAATAGATTAGGACGTGTATAGATAGATATAAATCTTGTACCAATAGAAATTATCTTCAAGATCAAATAATATATTTCATACACCTAATCCATATCATGACCAACTTAATCGGTTAATTAAATTTGACGCAATCCAAATTCAAAAGAAAATATAAATCCGTAACAATTATTTAGAATCCAACCAACACTTACAAATTTTTTGTTCCAAAAAAAAAATTAATTTCTAATTGTAAAGCTTCTTATTTATTTATTTTTAGATAAATTTAATTAAAAATAAAAAATAATTAGATTTTATAAGTTAAAACATCGATTAACATGCATTACGGATTAAATTATTAATTTCGTATACATACCGCATATCTCACGCACTATCTTGTAGATCATTTTTATTATCTTATTTTTATTAAATTATTATTATTATTCGCTGAAATAAACTTTAAAAATTAAAAAAATCAAATAATAAAATATTGGAGTAAAATGCTCGATCTTTTTTAAAACCATCGTAGGGCCAGTTGGGTGGTCGCTCGATGACTATCTGAATTGCTTTAAATGCTTTGAAAAAAATAAAACAAAATAAAATAAAATAAAATAAAACAAAACAATAAGTGCAAACGTCGAATGCGCGGTCTCTCTCCTTCTCTCCCAACCCCACAACAAACTTTTGCCTGCACCCACTGTGGACCACCTCATTTTGAAGTGTGTGTTCACCTGATTTGTCACTTAGGAGGGTTTCAGAGGGGTTGGGCAAGAGGGTTTGGGTGATGATGTTAAACGCGCTTGAAAAAAGTGAATGACTCGAGACGGTCCAAAGCTGGGTTCAAAAATTTTGTCGATATGTCTGATATCTGGTGAGGCGGTTTAGTTTATTCGAAATAAAATAATCTTTCAATAGATAAATACCGATATATTATTGCGGCGGCTCCTAAAGCAGTCGGAAGAGGCCTATCTGGGACAGCTCGGGGGGTGTGCCCGGAAAATTTACCCTCCTTGGGAGGCTATGTGACTTCTCAAGGGGGAGGATCAATCAACTCCTATATTTTTTTTTTTTTTCTCTTTTTCTCGACCTGGAGGTTGTGCTAGTTGTCTTACTGTTCTCTGCTTAGTTTATTTACGTTTTGAATAAAATGAATAATATACTATATATATTTTTTTAAAAAAAATAATAAATAAAATTTTAAATTTTCAATAATAAAAAATATCATACATATTTATTCAAACGATTAATTTACTACAAAATAATTTTAAACTAGTCTTAATATAAATCGAATAAAAACCGACATCTCTTAAATTAGAGGGATGCTAGGTGTACACCCATTTTAGGGGTGTACATTCTACACCCTCACCTTATTCTGAAATGAGTATTATTTCATTCATCACATTGAGTGATGAGTGAAATTTATCGCACCCCAGAATAAAATAGAATATAAAATATACACTCCTAAAAAAATGTATATTTATATATACCCTTTAAACTAAGCAAATTTCGAAACGGGCTCTAATAATATTATATTTATTTAAAATAACATACAACTAGTCGCAGCACCTCCAAATTTTTAAAAAGGGAATGGCCTAGTGGGTTTGGCACGAGTTGCAAAGCTCTAGTAAGTTAATAAGATGACAACCAGGGTGACGTATTAACCTAAAAATTTATATTATTTTAATGGCCAGTCAAATTTCATCAATTGACCCATCCTTAGCTTTACTTTTCATACGTGAATTGGATGTGACATTCCCCCTTTCTCCATATTTTGAATTGGACTTATGCCGTAATTAACCGGACAACGTAGCTAATTAATTAGCATCAGTTTTTTTTAAGAAAAATACTAGATGTACATTTTAAATAGGGTGTATATCCTACACTCATTTTATTCTGAGATGGGTGAATTTTACTTATCTATCGATGTGACGAGTGAAAAAATATTTATCCAAAAATGGGATGGGAATAGAATGTACATCCCATTTGGGGTGTACATCTAGCATTGCTCTTTTTTTAATTTCAGTTTTAATTATATTTCCACCTAATTGCTTCCGGATAATATATATTTTCTCCCTTTCTTTTGATGAATGAAAAGCTAATTAACAGCACTTGATATACATTACTGTAAGAATAAATCAAATTTTAATTTTAAATAAATAATTAGAATAACTATTAAAAATTCAATTGAGCATTAATTTGCCATCCTGTGATTTAGCTTGAGTTCACTTTGTTATTCTGTGATTTAAAAATTATATTTAACTAAATTTATAATTTAACTAATTTTAACATTGTCATTCTGTGATTCAAAAAATTATATTTAATAATTATTATATAATTATCCAAAAAAAAATGCTATTTTATTTGATAGTCATTTTTTGAATAAAAATATAGATAAAGTACATAATAGTTAAATATAAACTTTTTATTCTTAGAGTAAATAAGTAAAAATGAGCTAAACCAATGTTTTTTTTTTTTAAGTTTATCCAAAAAATCAAGTACATAAGCCAAGTATTTTCCTAGATAATCACGGTAGAAAAGTTTATAGAGTACATATTATATTTTTTAAATAAGTAGTAAGTAATAGGATACTGAAATGAAGGGGACACCTATGATTTTATTTTTATTTTTTTTGGGGTGGGGGTCCACTTGGAGCTTCTGTTGGCATGCTAGATTTGACTTTGTAATCAGATTAGTAAATATTGATTATGCGCCACCTATGATGGATGTTGATCTCTTGGTGAAATTTAAAGTTGGTATTTAAAATACAACAGATATATTACTGGTATGATATTTAAATAAATTATTAAATTGTTTAAATTCACTTATTTAATCATAATTTTTATAAAAATATTTTTACTAAATAATTTGATATAACTGTTATATAATAGAGTTTCTCTATCAAAAAAAGAAGAGCAATTAATTATTTGAGAAAGTAGATTTCACCTTGAGGCTAGCAACATAGTGATCACATATTACTATCTAGTAATTTTTTTTTTAATCTTAACAAACTGCTTAACATTAAATTATTATAACATCTTTTGTTTGATCTTTCCTAATACGAAGCCTCGCACTATAATCATCAACTTGTTACCTTTTATATCAAAATTATTTTTAAACTATTCGGGTATGTTTAAACTAGACCAAATTAACTACTATTGGATCAAAACTTTATAGTGACTTGTACAGTTGGACAACATTATACTACTATTCTAATCCAATTGTTTAATAAAACTCAGACCGTGCAATTCCTCGTGTCAACCAATTTTGAAAGTTTTACTGTAAAGAAAATGATTAAGTGGAAGAGAGTAAACTCAAATTGGAGTTATTGACATTAGTCGAACTTCACATAAAAAAATGATAGTATGTACAAGATTTAATATACATCATGAATCTGTTAAGAAAGGAAAAATAATATAAAATATTATTGCCTTCCTTGTGCGGTTACTAAATCCATTATTGCCTTCTATATGCTACCATTGAATCCATGCTGAATTGGCAAGATAATCTTGGTTCAAAATAGCAAGTAAATTGTCAGTCAAATCTTCATGATTCTCTCCATCAAATCTCCAATCAAGAATATAGAAATTTTATTTTCTAATACTCCCCCTCAAGCTGGTGTGTGAAGGGACGTAATACCCAGCTTGCTGTAATTTCAACAAGTATATCCAAAATATATTTCCGTTGGCTTAGAAAAATGCCTTCGGAGGAGCGAGCGACTTCTATTCCCAAAAAATATTTAAGACGCCCCAAATTTTTTATATGGAAAAGCGTGTTCAAATATTTCTTCAGCCAAGTTATGGAAGGTGCGTCATTACCGGTCACAATCACATCATCGACATATACAAGAACGGCACTAAAATTTTTGCCATAAGATTTTATGAAAAGTGAGTAATCGGCGACGGATTGTTTGTATCCGGCTGATCGAAGAGCATTAGAAAACTTTTCAAACCAATTTCGAGATGCTTGTTTTAGAACGTATAAAGACTTGCGCAAACGGCAAACAAAGTTATCACCTTTTTTGTTAATGCCTGGTGGGGGAACCATATAAACTTCTTCGTGTAGGTCTCCATGCAAAAAAATATTATTTACATCAAGTTGGTGTAGTTCCCATCCACGAGCAGCAGCAACAGCAAGAAGACAACGCACAGTTACGAGCTTGGCGACGGGAGCAAAGGTCTCATGATAATCAAGACCCTCAATTTGTGTATAACCTTTAGCCACCAAAGGAGCTTTATATCACTCGATGCTGCCATCTGAATTGTATTTAATTTTGAATACCCATTTGCAACCAATGGGACGCTTTCCAGGTGGTAACGGTTCCAAAGTCCATGTATTATTGAGTTTGAGTGCATCAAGCTCTTTTTTCATTGCCTCTCTCCATTTTGGGTCTTTAACAGCTTGGGAATAGGAAGTTGGTTCTACATGAGAGGAAATACTAGACAAAAAGGCACGATGAGAGGGTGAGAAGTTTCCATAGGAAATAACAGAGAATAAAGATTGAGGTTTACCTGACAAAGCGGCCGTTGAATGTGTCAATAATGTTTGGGATGGATTGGAATCAACATTAGTGCAAACATAATCATCTAATCTAGTAGGTCGTCGAGTAACGCGTGAGGATCGTCGGGGTGCATCGTCAACATGAGTGGTGGATGGATGTTCTATATCAGTGTTGGAATTCATGATGTCTTCAGTTGGTGATGAAATTGTGGGTGATAATATAGGATCATCATAATTGGCATCAGTGGTAATGGAGGTAGGAAGGTTAACAATCTCGTTTTGATTATTAGAATGGAAGGGAAAATCATCTTCACGAAAAGTCACATCACGACTAACAAAAATTTTACCACTTTCGATCTCATAAACACGATAACCTTTTTGTCCCATAGGATAGCCAACAAAAACGCAACGCTTCGCTCGAGGATCAAACTTATGTTTGTGAGGATCAACATTTCGTGCATAACATAAACACCCAAAAACACGCAAATGATCATAATTAGGTTTAGAACCAAAAAGAATTTCGTGGGGTGATTTACCATCAAGGATGGGTGTAGGGATCTTATTTATTAAATAGGTGGCAGTAAGTACACATTCTCCCCAAAAATTAATAGGAAGATTTGCTTGAAAACGTAATGTACGTGCAACCTCTAGAAGATGACGATGTTTACGCTCGACGATCCCGTTTTGCTGAGGGGTATGAACGCAGGACCTTTGATGAATTATGCCATACTCTTGAAACAACAATTGCATAGATTGAGACAGAAATTCTGATCCATTACCAGTCCTTATTTGTTTGACATGACAACCAAATTGAGTGTGCACCAAATTAATAAAAGCGCGCAAAAATTTGTATACTTCAGATTTATATCGCATGAGATAAATCCAAGTACAACGGGAATAGTCATCAACTATGCTCAAAAAATAATGTGCACCAGAATGAGATGGGGTAGAGTACCCCCCCCAAATATCACAATGGATCAAGTTGAAAACAGAACAACTTTTACTCAAACTAGATTGAAAAGGCAAACGAGTTTGTTTAGCAAGAGTGCATGCTTCACAAAATTCAAGAGAACAAGGATGATCATGAAAAAGAGAAGGAGAAAGGCCAGCAAGCCTGTGTTTCGAAGGATGGCCGAGTCTCCTATGCCAAAGATGACTCGATTTATTTGAGACGGTAGCAACGACAGGTGGTCGAACAAAATGGTATAATCCATCCCGCACTTCACCGACTCCAATCAACTTCCTCGTTGTCAGGTCCTGGAATACACAAAAGGTTGGGAAAAAAATTACAGCGCAATTCATAGAATTAGTGAGTTTGCTAACGGAGAGAAGATTGAAATTAAAGGACGGAGCACACATGACGTTATTCAAATATAAATTTGGAGAAATACAAGTGTTACCAATGTGAGTGATGGAATTGCTCGACCCATTTGGTAAGAAAACCGGCTTAGTATTCGTAGAAGAAACAACCCCAGTCAACGAGGAAGAATCAAAAGTAAAGTGATCGGAAGCTCCGGAGTCAATAATCCATGAAGAGGAATATTTATTTTTTTGGATTTGAGGAGAAATTTTACCGGCAAAATTAGCTGAAGGATTTGGTACATCAATATTCAGAAGTGACAGCAACTGTTGATATTGTTGACTGGTGAGAGGAGGTAGTGGACTTTCACCATGTGTTTGGAGATTACCACCTGAACTAGATGACCCAACAAATTGCTGACCATTATTGTTGTTGTTGTCGGTGTTGAAATGCCTCGAGCGTTGTTGTTGATGTCCAGATGCTCCCCCTTTCCCTTGTAATCGATGTCCAACAGGATAACCAATAATCTCATAGCACCGAGATTTGGTATGCCCAGATTTGCCGCAATGGTCACAAATAAAACGTGGCTTCATCTTTGAAGAATTTTCAGATTTAGTTGGATGAGCATCATTGAAGCGGTTAGATGAACCGCCCTTAGCAATAAGAGCGGTCAGTTCCGATGGATTTGAGTGAGATATTTTGAGACCAATGTGTTTTTCTTCTTGTTGGATAAGAGAATACACCTTCGCAAGACTTGGTAGAGGATCCATCGCGATGATTTGAGTGCGTATAGTCCCAAACGCCTCATTCAATCCCATAAGGAATTGATAAATATGTTCGGTTTGCCGCTCTCGTTGAATCTCCTTCAATGCTCCACAGTTGCATACTGGGACTGTAGAGTAGGAATTGAGTTCATCCCAAGCTTGCTTTAATTTAGAAAAATATGTGGCAACTGTGAGTTGCTCCTGGCGGGTATTGGTGATGGTGCACCTAATTTCGTAGATGCGAGGACCATTTCCTTGTGAAAATCGTTCTTCAAGTTCAGCCCAAAGTTCATGAGTTGTTTCGACGAACACCACACTTTCTCGGAGATCTTTGCTTAATGCATTAACCAACCAAGAGAATACCATATGATTGCATCGTTCCCATGCTTGAACGAGATCAATCGGAGACGTTGGCTTTGTTAAAGTCCCATCCACAAATGAGAGCTTGTTCTTTGCACCCAAGGCTACAGTCATGGATCGTTTCCACGTCCCGTAGTTATCTCCCAAAAGAGGTTGAGCTACAAGCATAGCTCCTGGATTGTCGGATGGGTGAATATAATATGGTGAATAAACATCGATGCTAGAAGTAGACCTATTAGCATCTTCTTTCGCCATTAAAAAAAAATAACAGGTAGGGAACTTTCAATGCTCTGATACCATGTAAAGAAAATGATTAAGTGGAAGAGAGTAAACTCAAATTGGAGTTATTGACATTAGTCGAACTTCACATAAAAAAATGATAGTATGTACAAGATTTAATATACATCATGAATCTGTTAAGAAAGGAAAAATAATACAAAATATTATTGCCTTCCTTGTGCGGTTACTAAATCCATTATTGCCTTCTATATGCTACAATTGAATCCATGCTGAATTGGCAAGATAATCTTGGTTCAAAATAGCAAGTAAATTGTCAGTCAAATCTTCATGATTCTCTTCATCAAATCTCCAATCAAGAATATAAAAATTTTATTTTCTGAAGTTAGGTTGAATTTAGGTTGACATGTGGGTCCCGCGTGATGGGTTGTACATCTCGGCGCCGTAGAAGCATGGGAAATGGGTATATATAAATATACACTCCTTTAGGAGTGTATATCTTACACCCCACTTTATTCTGAGATGAGATGAATTTTACTCGTTACTCGATGTGACGAGTAAAATAATACCCATCTCAAAATAGAGTGAAATGTAGAATATACACTCCTAAAAAGATGTACACCTAGCATCTCTCGTGGGGAATATATGTACTTCCATTGGCTTTTTTTTCATGATATTATTATTTATAGACAACAATAAGATAGCACTGATCTGGGCCTACTTTAATTTTTAGAAAGATAAAAAAGGAATTTTAAAAAAAATATCACTTGTACAGGAAAAGGTAGGAAAGATAATTTAGATAGTTTTTCTAAGGCTAAATTATAGAATTTTTTTATGTAATATATTATTTTTTTTATTTTATTTTCTGTTTTTTAAAAGTCTATATTTTATCTTATCGTAATTATCGAATTGGCTTTAGGGGGCAACGACGTTAACGGAGGAGGTAAATTGACGAAAATGTCTTTACCTTGTATTGGAGAGAATGAATTTTAGCTTATTTCTTATTATTTTTGAAAGATATTTTGGATATATCTAATAATATTTTTTAAAAAAATTAACGGTTCACTCACGAAATGATGACGGCAGGAATAAATACATATTTCAATAATTACAAGATAACAAAATATCAATTTTTAAAAGACAGGAACAAAATAAAAAAAAAGAAATATTACAAAACACAACTACAGTTCCATCTTTCATGTCCGTCCGTGGCGGAGTGGAACACATTAATCACAACTGCTACGAAGCTCAAATTAATACATAATATATATATATATATATATATATATATAGAGCAATGCTACATGTACACCCCGAAGGGGTGTATATCATACACCTCCATCATTTTAATGGTGGCGATATTTTTTACGGGTCACATCAAATGACCCATCATCACACCCCCACCTTTGGATGGGTGGGGTGTATGATGTACACCCCGAAAGGGGTGTACACATAGCATTTTCCATATCAAAATAGAACAATGCTACATGTACACCCCGAAGGGGTGTATATCATATATCTTCACTATTTTAATGGTGACGATATTTCTTACGAATCACATCAAGTAACCCATCATCGAACACTCACCCTTAGATGGGTGGGGGTGTGAGATGTACACCCCTTACGGGTGTACACATAGCATTTTCCATCAAAATATTATATATTTTTCGCTGTGCGTCAGTCTATTTTTTTATGGAAAATGCTACTTGTACACCCGTAAGGGGTGTACATCTCACACCCCCACCCATCTAAGGATGGGGGTGTGATGAGTGGTCATTTGATGTGACCCGTAAAAAATATCGACACCATTAAAGAGGTGGAGGTGTAGGATGTACACCCCTTCGGGGTGTACATGTAGCATTACTCTTTTTTTTATTCTCGAAAGGCCAGTCAGTGCATTCATTCATCTTTCGGCGCTGTACCTGCTAATCTCTCCCGTCCATAGAACTCTGAAAATAATTTTATATATATATATATAAAATATAAATAAAGCATTAATTAGAACTCGTTGTTTCCTTGCTCTGATGATGCCCGGCCCTTCCTTTACCCTTCCGTTGTTAATTTCCGATATATTAACTAGTAACTATTAAGTGAGTGTATCTAGATATATAGCTCTAGCTTATTCAATACCACAATCAGTTCATCGATCAGTCGGGTGGATCGATCTCGATGACAAGAAGAAGAAGAATGAAAGGTATGTTGGGCATATTCGTGTTATCGGTTGTGGTCGGGGTCGGCGGCGGCAGCAGCGGGGAGTCGACGGTGGCGCTGGAGATGGAGAGAGGGTACACGGTGACCCACTCCCCGACGGACGCGCCGTTCCAGCCGATCCTGTCCGATCCGAGCGGCACCTTCTACCTGGGTTTCCTCCGCGTGGGATCCTCCTTCCTGGACCTCGCGGTCATCCACCTGCCCTCGTCGTTCGCGGTCTGGCGAGCCACGCCGGGCCGGTCCGCCCTCTGGTCCTCCTCCGTCTCCCTCTCCTTCAACGGCTCCCTCCTGCTCGCCCACGCCCACTCCGGCTTCCTCCTCTGGTCGTCGTCCTCCTCGGCCGGCGCCATGGGCATGGGCATGGGCATGGGCATCGGCGACCGCGTGGTCATCCTCGCCTCCTCCAACCTCCAAATCCGGAGCGGCGGCAACGTCAGCTGGCAGAGCTTCGACATTCCGGGGGACACCGTGGTGCAGAGCCAGAACTTCACGTCCGCCATGAGCCTGTTCTCGCCGGGGCGGCGGTTCAGCATGCACCTGGGGCCCAACTACATGGGGCTGTACTTCGTCAGCAGCGGCGGCGCCGCCACTACGATGTACTGGCGGCACACGGCGCTGGAGGCCAAGTCGCAGGTGGAGCCCGGGGGAGCGCCGCTGTACATGCGGGTGGACCCGGACGGGTTCCTGGGCATGTACCAGAACGCCTCCGACCCCGTGGACGTGATCTCGTTCAACACGTTCAACCGCAACATGACGGAGCAGTTCCGGCGCCTGACGCTGGAGGACGACGCCAACCTGCACGCCTACTACTGGAGCGGGACGGGCTGGGTGGGCGAGTACACGGCCATCGCCGACGCCTGCGAGATCCCCACCACGTGCGGCGCCTACAGCGTGTGCAGGCCCGGAGCCCACCAGTGCACGTGCCTCGCGAACGGAACGGACGGGTGCCTTGCGACGCCCACGGGGGACTTGTGCGGGAACGGCGGGGAAGGAACCGGGTTCACTGTGCTGAGGCGGAGCCGGGTGGACCTGGGGAACAAGGAGGTGATGAGCCCGTTCGCGGCGGGCTCGGAGGATGAGTGCGACGGGTCGTGCGCGCGCAACTGCACCTGCTGGGGCGCCATCTACAGCAACGCCACCAACACCTGCTACCAGGTGGACTACCCCGCGCAGCTGCTCCTGCAAGGGGACGAGTGGCACGTGGGGTACTTCAAGGTGAGGTCCAATGGCGGCGGCGGAGGAGGTAGCGATGGGGATAAGGGTAGTAGTAAGGAGGAGGCGAGGAGCAGGGCGGAGGTGGCGCTTTTGGTGGTGGGGAGCCTCATATTGGTTGCCGCGGCGGGGTTCGGGGCGTACAAGGTGTTGGGAAGGAGGAGGGAGTTCGCGGTCGACGGGGAGGGGCTCGCGCCGGGGCCCTACAAGGATCTCGGCAAAGCCTCATTCAAGTCCATCGAGCTCGCCTCCTCCTCCTCCTCCTCCTCCTCCCTCCATTCTTAAGGCTACTTACGATCTACTACGATTTACGAACAGCAACAGCAACTTCCGAACGGGGCGAGCGAGTACTCTTTTGTTCTACTCTCTCTCTCTCTATCTCTTGCTTTGGCGCGGCCGCGTGGGTGCGGCGGGGGTAATGTTCCTGACGCGGTGACTAGACCTAGCCCGGCTGGGTGACATGGGCCTAGTGGCTTCTGTGTGTTTTGATGGGCCGTTTTCGGGGCCCCAAGAAAACACGGGCTTTGGAGTGAGCTTTTACTGTGTTATACATCGGCAATTGTTCCTTTTGTAAGCATCTTAGATAAAAACAAACAGTGATGATTGATATAAACTTTTATTTCATGTATTTTCCCTCCCACTTCTCTTTTGAATTTTTATTTCTCTTTCACTTGACTTCGTGAAGTGTTCTATTCCAAATTGATTTTTTTTTTTTTTTTTTGGTCTGCGGATTTTTAATTGGACTTAGTTTTTGTGGCCCACGCATCTTCGTCGTCTATGGGCCCTGGAGAATCTTCTTCTTCTTTTTTTATTCTAGTGTTGGGTTGGGGAGTAAGGTTTTTAAGTTAGGGTTCTATGATCTATCTATTCGCCCAACCTCGGTCGGGGTGGAGAAAAATCCTAATCCGAAGGTATATGATTTGTATATATATATATATATATATTTAAAATACCATTAATGTTCTTGTTCGATTTGGGGGGAGTAAGAGTATATTGAGCAAAGGTGGTCCAAGTACGTCCACCGGAGCATTTGCATCACAGTAACCATTTATAACTTTTGTGTATTTTCAACTTCGGAATTTCTAAACCCAACATAATTTAGTTTTATCTAGGGGTTGTTTCTTTTAATTTGTGATGTTAATTTTTTATGTTATACGAGTGTTTTAAGGTAAAGCTAGGAAATTGGCATTATTAGCAGGGCTCTTTTGATATTCACAGAGCAAAAATTGCTACGTCGATATCAGCTCATCTCTTAGTTTATTGAGATTCATAGGAAGTGCTCAGTTAGATTTGCAGTGAAGATTAGTTCTATACTTGTATTTACTGAATCTATAGTCTATAGACGAACTTTTCGGTACTTAGCGCGCGTTTCAATTGCCTATTCTGATACCACATGATAGGTTCTACTCTATGAAGAGTATGCATGCGCTCTCCGTTGCGTATTGGAGACCTATTTCTTATGCATGTGCACTTTTTTTTGAGATAAGGCAGCATGCTGCCGCTTCATTCAATAGGTAAGTGAATTTAGCTACAGGACTGAGACCGCAAGGCCTCGAACCCAGCAAGAGAGGAGAGATAAGAGAAGAAAAGGAAGGGATAGAGAGAAAAAGCAAAAGGGGAGGTAAGAGAAAGCAAAGCAAAAAAAGGCTGAGATACACCCCAGTCCTAGATACAAAATGTAGACCACTGCGAACGGCATGTCCTTATTTCGGCGAGAATTATGCATGTGCACTTACGAGTACATGCTACATATCACTAGAATTTTGCAATGGTTAAATAGTTAGTTGCAAAATGGAGTCGGAAAAGATTTCCTCATTTTTAGAGGATTGGAAAGAAGCAAGGTTGCTTGTCGGATGGCGGAAAATGCTGAAATTAGTTGTAGTTTCAGTTTAGTGCCATATGTAGTTTCGCTTGATATAGCAATTCGCGAGAATAATTGTGTTCTGAGTTTGTAATCTAATGAGATTGGAGAAGTGCACATTCCGTTCTTCAATTGTCTATTCAGGAATGGTATTCTGTTGGTCCAAAATGATGCTAAGATGGTGTAAATTGCCTTGTGCTGTATTTGCTACTTTTTTACAACCTGCAGGCTTGCCACTTTAGATGTGGAACTGAGAATCAAGTTCTCTTCTACATATTTTACCTCTGCTAAGAGTATATCCTTAGACCTTTTTTTTATTTATCCATCAAAAGATATCTTCAGAAAACCAATCTACCTGGATTGAAGTACGTGGTGAAAATTGCAAAATTGTTTTTGCTGCTTAAATCCTAATTTACTTGACCTGTGCTTCCCAAGCAGGCTATAGTCCTGTGGAAAAAAAACTTGTTTGATCAAGACGAGACATGAATTTTGGCAAATTGGAATAATTCAAGAGTTGCCAACTTTTCATGGGGCTGTGATAATGGTTACGTGGTTTAACTTTCGCCTACCAAAATGAGTTGCTTCAAAATCAAGCTACGCGTCAAAATTCTCCAGTTAGGTGGATCATAACTCAACTTTGGCCTCCTATCCTATTTCAGGTTGGTTTGTGTAGGTTCACTTTATTGATACCTTATTTCCTTAGTAAGTAGGAACTAACAAAATGTGGTTCCTTGCTCATCGAGATGTTTACCAACCTTCAGAAACCTTACATTGGCTTTCAGCCTGCTTTGGTCTTTCACATAATTAGTTACTCAAGTTTGCTGGAGAAAAATGCAGTTAATTCTCTGCTTTTTGAGTATTTATGTTCTCTCATTTTAGTAGAGCTTCGGCAGTTAATCCTATACTTTGTCTATTCTGTCTTACTAGGAGGAATTCAAGGTCATAGTTCTTCTGGTTGCTTGTCATTTTCTGAAAGTAAACTTGAAAACCGCGCCATAATCGTTCACTACGCATCAGAGGAAGCGTTTGAGAATAACGTGTCACACAACAAGTGGCATTCTCTCCTTTGGATCGCCTTAGCAGGTAGAACAAACTGACTATTGACTATTTTTTTTTTTTTTTTTTTTTTTTTTTTTTTTTTTTTTTGAGGTAAAGGCAGCATGCTGCCGCTTCATTCATTGCAGGGATGAATTGGGCTACAGGGTTCAAGACAGCCGGGTCTCGAAAAAAAAAAAAAAAAAAAAAAAAAAAAAAAAAAAAACTAAGGGCAGTAGGAGGCCCAGGATAAAGACAGAGAACGTGCCTCAGAGCACAGCTGACCCAAGTTGCGTGAGGCCGACCTGAACCTCCTGTTATTGCGTTCCAACCATATTGTCCACCAGGCCGCCGCAAGGGCGGTGGGTTCCCCCCGTACTACTGCAGCCCCGTCACAGACGCACAGTTCCCAAAGCTCAATGACAGAGGAGCAGCAGAGGGCGGCCCCGTGGTCGGGGAGCTGGTAACGGAGCAGGAGGCGAACGGCCTCGCAAGAGGCGAAGAGATGATCTGCGGATTCCACCGTGTGCCGACAGAGGATACAGTCGTAGTCCCCTGACCATCCCCACTTGAGGATCCTATCCATTGTAAGAACCCTACGTCTGAGCAGAAGCCAGATGAAGACTTTTACTTTTAACGGGATTTTGGTCGACCAGATCTTCCGGAAGCCTCTGACTCGCACCCCGGTATCTTGCAGAAAGCGGTACAATGATCGCACCGAGAAGCTTTCGGAGTTTGACCAACGCCATTTGAAAGTGTCTGATAGGTTGGACAGTCGGGTTTCAGAAAGCTGGTCGGCTAGACTTTGAACCAAAGCACCATCCTGCGCGTTGTTGTGATTGTAACCCGCCAAGGTCCTTATTCTTTTCCAACCGCGACGCCCGAAGCAATCAGAAACCCGATAAGATTTGCTGTGCGCCGCCTCGAAAATGCGAGGGAAGCGACAGCTGAGCGAAGTATTCCCCAGCCAGATGTCCGACCAGAAGCTCGTCCAGCGCCCATTGCCGACCAGTCTGGAGGTGCTGCAGCGGAAGATGGCTTTCGTTCCGAGGACACTCCTCCACCATTGAGAGAAAGGTTTGAAGGTTGTCCCTTCCCACAGGGGTCTTCTTCGGGAATAGTACATTCTTTTGATCAGATGGCCCCAAGAGTTCGACTCATAATTGAAGAATCGCCACCACCATTTTGCCAGCAGGGCGGTGTTCAGGTGTTCCAAGTTCAGAACCCCTAAGCCCCCGTCTCTCTTCGCCCTACAGACCGTGCTCCAGTTAACAAGGCAGAGCCCCCCGTTAGCGACGCTGGAGCCGCGCCAGAAGAAGGCCTTCCGCAGCGAGTCGATGCGGCGAATAACCCATTTGGGCGCTTTGAACACGGAGAAGAAGTAGAGCGGGAGATTAGACAGCACCGAGTTAACGAGAGTGAGCCGCCCTCCCTGGGAGAGGAGTTTGGCCTGCCAACCTTCGATCCGTTTTTCGATCCTAGAGATGATACCTCTCCAGTCGTCTTTCCTGAGTTGACCTCTCGACAATGGGAGCCCTAGATACTTGATAGGCAGAGAGCCCAGTTTGCACTCCATGAGCTCTGCTAGTCGCTTCCCTTTGGTTCTGCTTCTGCCAAGGTAGAACAGCTCTGACTTGCCTCTGTTGATCTTGAGCCCGGAAGCCCATTCGAATATCTGCCAGATGAACTTCAGGTTTCGAAGTTGCCGTTTCTTGGCCTCACAAAAGAAGATAGTGTCATCCGCATATTGGATGATGGCGATTTTTGCATCAGCAGTTGGCCCAACCCCGCTCAGCAGGTTGTTGTTGATTGCTCTCTCCATCATTCTGGCAAGCCCTTCAGCAATAATCAGAAACAGGTACGGGGACAGCGGGTCCCCCTGTCGTAGGCCCCGCTTGGTTTTAATCCACTTTGACGGCACTCCGTTGACCAAGATCGCGATCTTACCGTTGGCGATGCATTGGTGTACCCAATTGCACCACAGCTGGTTGGCCCCTAGCCAAACAAGTGAGTTTCTTAGAAAGTTCCAGTCCACTTTGTCGAAGGCCTTCTCGAAATCCGCCTTGATGCCAACGCTCTCAGATTGTACCTTCGAACTCCAGCTGACAAGTTCGCTGGCCGTTACGAAAGAGTCCAGGATTAGCCGGCCTTTAAGAAAGGCCGTCTGAGAAGGTGAGATTAAGTTCTGCATAACCCCTTCCAATCTATTCGCCAGCACTTTTGAAATGGTTTTCTGGATACAGTTTAGTAAGCAGATTGGACGGTAGTCGTTTGCAGTCTTTGCCCCTTCGATTTTCGGAATGAGGCAGATGTAAGAGTAATCAATTGGGCCAGAGTTCAGATTGCCAGCGAACAGGTCATCGAAGATTCTCAGGATGTCCGGTGAGATCACATCCCAGAACTTTTGGTAGAATCTCATACTGAACCCATCGGGTCCGGTGAGATCACATCCCAGAACTGACTATTGACTATAAAAGCTTTTTTTTTTGTGTAGTGGGTGTGGAATTGGTCACGAGTAAATTATTGTTGTTTCTTTATTTAATTAGTTAAATTAGTGGGCCATGCTGGGAGTTAAATATATGCTACTGCTCTTGAGCCTGTAAAGTTTTCTCTTGATGTCATGACTGGTTGCACATGCATTTGGTTGTTGCAATGTAACTGATTAAGCTTTCTTAAATCAAAGATCTGGAATGAAGAATCATGGAAAGTGATGTCTGGTTGATCAGAAATTTAGCTGTTGACACAACATCCAACCGTAAAACTATTCCTAGGCTGCTTCCTGTAAATGGATCTTTTTGGTAATGAGGTATCAGAGCTAGTCCTAACTCCTAAGCCCCCTCAAGTTTTAGCAGATCCCGGGTTCAATTTTTACATCCATCATTTGTGATGTAAATTCCTGCCCGTTGTCTCTTTGTTACCTTTTCCGATAGTGCATGTGGCACGATTCATCCTATCTCCTTCGCGCCACCCGAGTGCAGCTTTTAAGGCTATTTTTTGGCAGTTTCCTATTAGATTGATCTTTTGAGCAATTCTAAGAAGGTGTTAGAAGGGGATCAACATGTTTTGTTTGATAGGATATGACTAGCTAGTAGCCAAATTTATTAGATTTTGCTTGTTAACCAATGGCTTTGGAAGAAGAGGGAATACATAAATGGGAGCAAGTTTAGTGTTAAACGTGTATACTAGAAATATAAATAGTGATAAAAAAAAATGCATTGGCTTTGGCAACATCTAACTCTACCTAATTCTGGTGCAGGTTTGGGCTTTGGAGTAAGGGGAAAGAGACAAAGTAGGAGCAAAGTGTTAGGCATAAGGTACGTATCGCTATTATAAAAGTGAAGCATTAGCGTGGCAACATTTAGTTCCACATAATTCTAGTACAGCATTTCCTAATTATAAACTACTTAATTCATTAGGGAATTTCTAATTGAATACAAAATCAAAGGGTATGAACTGTGGTGTTAGGGCGTGGCATGTGAAGAGAAAGTTAACCCTTTGAAAAATGGATTCTTGTGACACTAAAGAATTTATATTAGTTGAGTTTTTGCAACAAGGAGGCTATGAACATCATAACAAAAGAGATCCATGTGAAATGAGAGTTCTTTAATTGTAACTAACCTCCTAGGGTCCTACCATTAAATAAAGTTGTACCTCTTTCTTACCTTCATTTATTCTGAAAAAAAACTTTGGGAGTTAGTTCTTGAGATCAAATATATTAGGGTTTTTATTTTGTTTTCTGGTTGTGTTAAAGAAAATAGCGGTGCTCAAAACATTGAAAACAGTAAGTTGGAGTTGAATGACACATCCTTTTTGGTTTAGACCTTAAAAATCTAAGTCGCATTTTATGTTTCTAGTGTATGCTATTGTTATTCACACTTTCATGTTCTTCATGCTTTCAAAGAATTACTCTGAAATTTCACTTTTCTGTCTGACTGCTATAAGATACATATTTATAATAACCATTTAACAATCATGCATGATGATAGTCAGTGAAATCTCGGCTACGTGAGTCATTTGATCCCTTGTGAGTAGGAACTCTTCAGATGCTACTAGTACCTTTTTGTTTTCCCTAATAACTTGTATATAGGAAGAACTTTAATTTGGGAAAAGTTGTTATGTGGAGAAATACTGCTTGTACACCCAAAAAGTGGGTGTATATCTTGCACCCTCAATCCAAGGGTTTAAACAATTCTTTTGAACTTGTAATACTAAAAAAAGAGATTGATAAGACAAGTGTAAAACAATGGCTCTTAGATGAAAGGATACTAAAAAAGGAGATTGATAAGACAAGTGTAAAATATTGGCTCTTAGATGAAAGGGTGTAAAATATATGCCCACTTTTTGGGTGTACAGATAACATTTATGTGACAGCAGAAAAACAAAAAAATGGCAGTAAGAATGATCTTCTTTTTTAATGTTATTTTACAAAATGTGCCTATTATTTAGTCAAAAGCTGGTTATTCTTGATGCTTCTGGGATCAAGTGCTTTATTTTTTGAGTTCCCTTTTAAGTTTTGTGATTCCTTTTCCCGCACATTACAACCTTTTTCTCTATGAATTATATACTGCTTCATCTCTGGTAGGGAATTAAAAAATTTTAACGCCATGTGGTGGTGAATGGAGCCAAAAGCTACTATTTAAAGTAGATGAGAGTAAAATTTAGATTTAAATGATTATATTTTGGGCAGTGTGCAAGGGCATAACACTTTGTAGTTTGTGCATATTTTTTTATAATATATCATTGGTAGTTCAATCAAATTTTATTTGTGTGAATATTTCATTAATGTGTACAATTAGCAGCCCAAATAATGACACCATGACCCCAGCCAACAGGCTTTGTTTCAATTACTCTTGATGCTGCATGTCACATCTCTCAATTATTGCCCTGGCCTTGAAAACTATCTCGCCATCTTAAACCCGTTTAGGATTTCCATGTAGAGCTACAAGGACCAACGCACATGGAAATAATATATTTCTTTTGGTTGTTACGAAAAGTTCATTTCGTCAAGTGGGCAAAAAAAAAAGTTTACACTGTTCATTATTTGGGCTCTTAAATGGAATGATTTAAATATCCTTGCAATGTCGAGATATGCAACGGTTGCAACTTTTGAACTGCATGGGAGAAGCTATATACTTCCAAATGCAACCAAAGAATCTTCTGATTGAACGACTACTTTCATTAGTAGGAGAAACATCTGTATTTATATGGAGCAGTGACTCAGCCGGTACAACAGACACTGCCGCTGCAGTGATATGACCCACACACTTTATTAGAAAGGAGTCCTATGAGTATGTTAAATATGTGCAAGTATATCTGCAAAACGCGCTTTTCAAAACTTTGTTTATTTGCATGTATGCCCTACCTCTCTACTAGTCATACAAAGTACATTTTGTGATCGATCCCCTTAGCTTGGATGATTGAATAAGTTATAGCGTGATACGACTTGAGCTGTTGTGCCTTAGATTTGTTTGTTTTTTTATTTTGTCGTAACTAATTATAATTTCCAAAATCGTGCATTGCGCCTGTGAGATGAAAATAGTTGCATATAATAGAGGAAACATTCATTCATGCATGCATAGAGATAAAGCCATTTGTACCAAAATTTGTGGTGAGAGTTGAGAGGGGATATAATTTATAGCAGTTTCTATTTTTGCAGTGCAGGGGTATGTGGGACAAAAGAAGCCTTTATTGAGAAATGGAGTTGGAGGTTCCGAAAAGCTTCACATAATTCGTCTGCCCTTGTGCGTTGGGCTGTTGGGTGGGGAGTTGGTAGGTCTGTTCTCGGTTTTTAATCTGCGTGGGCCCGCCGTCCCTCCCTCTCCCGATCCCGCAGCACTACTACTTCATTCACCCTCATCAGCTGATCAGCACTTAATTAGCTGCTACTCCTAATAATAAATATAAATATATTTTTTATTTTTTATTTTTATTTTTTTTCCCACTACACACACCTCCTAATAATAAATAAATAATTATTTTAGTACCTGACTCGCATACTTTTCTTGTAAAACAACGCATAACGCTTCCTCTTTCCTCTTTCCTCTTTCCTCTTTCCTCTATCTTTTCAGAAGGCGTCGGAGTCAATACCTGTCTCTCAACTGTGAATAAGGAGATAGGAGATGGGGGGGGGGGGGGGGGAGAGAGTATATTTGGGTACCTCATCTTTAGGTGGCAACAGAATTGGCGTTGAGTTGAGAGGGGAGTGAAGACAGGAACAAGGCAACCGATCATCAGTCATTCCCGCACTCCCATCTTTTTCCCAGTTAAGACAATTAATTATGTGCGTGTGGTAATGATGACGATGAGAGCAGACAAGGTGGTGAGCAAGAAGCAGCAGCAGCAGCAGCAGCATCTGTCCAGCAGCAGCAGCAACCGCCGGCACCTGCTCGTGGCGGCGTCGGCGATGAAGGACTTGGCGTCGTGCTTCGGCGAGCACGCGGTGCGCGTCTCCGACGCGTCGTGCTCCGGCAGCAGCAGCGGCAGCGTCTCCTCCCCTCTCCTCGGTGTGCCCGGGCCCGACTCCCGCTCCGCTCCGAGCGCCGTCACCGCTCTCTACCGCGCGCGCCTCTTCTCGTCTCCCTCCCCGCGGGAGCTGCTCATCCGCGTCTCCTGGTCCAGGAGCCACGTCGGGCCCGCCCTCTCCGTCGGCGTCGACGACTCCTCCCCACAATCCTCCCCCATGACTTGCTACCTCCTCCGCAAGAAGAAGGGCTCTCGCTCCTTCACCACCTCCCGGGCCGCCTCCGTCTCCCTCTCGTGGGATCTCTCCTCTGCCAAGTACGCGTCCGGTCCCGAGCCGATCGCCAACTTCTACCTCTCCGTCTCCGTCGACGGCGAGCTCGCCCTCTCGCTCGGCGACGCCAACAAGTTTGATGGCGTCCCCGCTGCCGAGTTCTCCTTACTGAGCCGCAAAGAGCAGGTGTTGTTGGCGCCGCACGCGTTCTACTCCACGAAAGTCCAGTTCCGCCGGGGCGGGCGCGAGCACGAGATCGCAATCCGCTGCGGCGGCGGCGGCGGCGATGATGCGTCGGAGCTGGCGGTGTGCGTGGACCGGAAGCGGGTGGTGCACGTGCGGCGGCTGCGGTGGAACTTCCGTGGGAACCAGACTATATTCGTGGACGGGTCGCCAGTGGACATGATGTGGGACGTGCACGACTGGTGGTTCACCAGTCCCGCCGGGTACGCCGTGTTCATGTTCCGCACGCGCACCGCCCTCGAGAGCCGCCTCTGGCTCGAGGAGGAGATGGCCACCCAGGAGCAGCAGGGTGCCGCCAGTTTCTCTCTGCTCATCCAAGCATTCAAGAACCCTACTTGAAGGATTTAAAATTTTTTTACCTTCTTTCATCAGTATGAAAAAATGAAATTCTTTTTTAAGATGATG
The DNA here is from genome assembly GCA_029204045.2 of Tillandsia leiboldiana. Classification (NCBI taxonomy): domain Eukaryota; kingdom Viridiplantae; phylum Streptophyta; class Magnoliopsida; order Poales; family Bromeliaceae; genus Tillandsia; species Tillandsia leiboldiana. Next base: position 33,828,090 of record CM055073.1, on the reverse strand, counting down.
GTTACTTAGTAGAATACAATAATTAGATAGAGAAAGAGAGAGAGAGAGAACAGAGAGGATGATGCTAGTCCATCTCAGCAGCAGAATTGTGAATGGTAGGATGATTAAGTTTATTTCCTTCTCTTTCTTTCTTAATTTTTAGTTTTTTTTTTTTTTAACTTTTTGTTTATAACGTTTTTCTACTTGTGGTAAAAAGATAGTTGGATCTGTTTCTTTCTTGAAATGCACACGGTTTCATAGTTTCTAATAAATTGGCCAATTTGATCTATTTTTTTGGTGTTTTTTTTCCGATTATTATTGTTAGTTATTTGTGAGAGTTTTACTTTTATTTTTTCTGGCTTGTAGTCATAAATTAAACTTCTTTTGTTGGCCGAAGCTCTGAAGCCTTATATCCTAATTAAGCACTTTTATCTTACATTACTCAATGGTTCTCTGTATTTTCTTAGTGGTGTCTCAAATTTCATTAGGGATGTTGTTGATCTCACATGAACATTTTTTATTTTGCTTATATATTTTTTTTAGTATGGTCGACTGCTAAATTAGCTAATTACATAGACAACAATGATTGACTGTTTTATTCATCTTAATTTATTTTATTTTTTTAAGATCTTCTATTTTTAACTTTGCTTGAAAGTTACTTCAGATGATTAAACTGTACCAGCAAAACTGAAACTAGTTTCTAGTTTCATAAACTTTCTCAGCACTAAACATTTCTCTCATTCATGGCCCAATTAAAATGGTCTTCCAGAATCTAGACTGGTTGAAACATCTTCATTGAAGAAATTTTGCATGGTGAGAATCTATTCTATTCTATTCTCTGTAAGCATAGTCTATTTGATCTTATTATTGAGCTGATAAGATGAGTATTGAGATTTGATCATCAGTACTATTTTTGTAAAAAAAGGTTTGGTGGATACTGATACCTCATGCTGTATAACGCTATCACATTTATTATTAGCATTTGATTGATTGGTACTAGACTCTTCCTGAATTGATCTATAATAGATGCTTAGTGACTGATTCCTAACCTTAACGGTATAATTATGATCTTCTTATTTCTTATCGCTGCAGCAGGACAATTATAGGAACCAACAAAGCATCAGGTAAGACTGATGAAAGCCTAAACTGCTCGAAAATAAGCGTGCGATTTGGCAGTAAAGATTTAAACAAAGTCACAAGATAATGTAGTTAGTTCATTAGATTCTCTGTCCACATTAATTTTCTATACCAACATAGTTGTATCAAATTGCTTTAAAAACATGTTAGTTGGTGATTTGGTATAGTACTACTCATAAAACAAAAGTGACCCCTCAGCTGAAACGCTAGTATATATATGCATGATATCACTATTAAACAATTGATTCTTTGTTACAAGTTAGGCCTTTAGTTAAGGATCGGCGTAACTGTTTCGGTGGCACCTGCCATATTGATTTCTCATCTGTCGGATCCACACAAAAAAAAAAACTTGTCACTTCCTACTTTTCAGAATAGTAAATATGAGATGAGACTAATATCAAGAATAGAATTTGGACTGCTAAATTTGTATCGGTAAAATAAACCTAAATAAACTATAATTAAGATGATCGATTAAGCCCACACGACATCCTGGGAAGATAATCTTGATTCGATACAAAATCACGATTAGCAAAAAAAAAAGGAAAAAAATGTTGCTTTCTTAATCTGGAGGACTAAATGGACAATCAGGGAAGCGTGATGTCGCTGCGCCGGCCACGACCAAGCAATGTTTGGGCAAGACGCAAGAGTCTACTTCTGTATGTATTAGTTAGTGACGCGTAATTTACTTGTGAGAGTAAAACAAAACGTTTTCGCTTCTCCTTTTATTTCTGAGAGTGAGCAAAGTACAACACGTCAAATGGACCAAACCTTACAGTAAAGCATCGCTTTCAGAAAATTTAAATTTCCACACAGAAACCGTCCAATTTCTCATCAAGCAGAGTCACTTTAGAGTAGGAAATAAAACTTCGATCAAAATGCAATTTTTGATGTCACAAAAGCATGTTCGAGTCGATACTAAATTATGCATGTGCAAGCCACAGAGATTCTATTCTCATCATAGATTACGAACAAGTGTTGTTGAGTTGGTCCCTGGAATGATTTGTAGGGCCATGGGTCAGGGCCCATGATCTCAGCCCACCAACAAGAATTTGTTTTCGTAAGTAATAATAATAATAATAATATTATTATTATGGCATAATATAATTTATGATTTTCACCATGCACCAACTCTTTTGGAATCGCTTTTAGGTGGCGGGGGGAAATTATTATTATTATTATTATTGTTATTGTTATTGTTATTATCTACTACTAAATTCGCTTTAGGTTAACGTGGACACGAGAGGCACAACAATTCACGTGATACGTGGCGGGGAAGTTCCAAATTTGCGCACGTAATCCCTCGACCCATTTGGCCCATTTATAAATGCCGGTTCGTTTACAGGCCCAGCCCACCTGGAGTGCCAAATGTCGGGGTTTCCCGAAGTTTCTTTTGCTTTTTTATTTTTGTTTTTAAGCACAGCACTTTCCCCCGCATATTAAATATAAATACGGAAACAACAACATCCGTCTCCTTCTCAAATCTTCTCATATCTCAGAGAAAGTAGAAGAACAGCAGCGAATCTAAATTACTATGTCGGCCTACTGCGGAGAATATCACGGTAATTCAATTCCTCGTCGCTTGATGATGATGATGAGTGAAAAGCGCTTATTAGAACCGCGTAATATTGATCTTGTTTGATGCTTTTAGTTGTTCTAATAAACTATAGTTCGCTTGTAAAATGAGTCGATTTGATCTTGGTACCCGTTTTGGCGTTTATAGAATTAAATAGCTCAGCTATTCATGTGGCTGGGCATGATCTTCTTCTCGTTATATCTGAGTTTAGTTAGTGGTTGTTACAAGTATCGACTTATTGTTAGGGTTGCAAATAATGAATTTAAATATTTTCTGATGTCTTACATGACCTTATACTCAGATATATATATATATATATATCATGAATGATTATGAATCCAATAACAGTAGCTTCTTTTTTTTTTTCTTTTTTTTTTTATGCATTTACTTTATGTTTCTATAATTTGTGAAGGCAGTTGGTGCGGTGTGGTTGATTCTGGGCCCATATTTCTGTTTCGCCTTTGCATGTCTTGTTATGCCATTTTCGATTCATTAGATATACGCAAGTGATAAAGGACTCAGTGGTTGATATCCGAGGTTCTGAGTTCGAAAGCTAATTACTTTATATTTCCAGCTAAATTTATTTCAAAATAAACAAAACGGATAGAATGTCATCTTTCTCTCAAGAAAAAAAAGAAGAAAATAGTATGTATATTATCGTTCACGGCTAATACATCTGAAGGAAAGTACCTTATGTAATAAGGTTTGTGCGAAAGCATGGCTTTTGCGGAAACAATTGTTTCTCAAAAGTCGGAATGAAATGATGATATTTACAGGGCCAGTATCCAAAATTGAGTCACAAATATGGAATGATGATACCTGTTGATGTAATCGTCCGGCGAAAATATGATGGTGTCCCTTTAGTTAAAAATCTGTATGTATACGCATCGAGTCAGGATAATCCGTTCCCTGCTTGAGACTTTGATTGGAGTTTATTTAGATCTTGTGTATGAACTGCATGATTTAGCTCTGCAAATGTGAACAGTCTAGGAGCTTGGTCACGCCAACCACCTCCTGCAAGTACCATGTAGTCGTGTAGAAGCCGGTTAGATTCTTACTATGGTGAATTTTTATCTTTTTTTCATTTCCCTCTTCCTCACTAGATGCCTATTATAGGTAATTTGAGTCTTTCCCTCTTTTTGATTGCGTCGAATCTTACATGACTAGTGTTGCTTAGCCTTCTCTCCACTGTTTCCAAAGTATCTGTTTTTGGCAGGTTCAAGTTTTTTCTAGTAGAAACATGAAGAAGTTCGCCTGTGTGTTCGAACTTTGCTTATAAAAAATATGGGCCTAGAGCAGCTTTTGACTTGCAGAGTAAGAGCCCTTGAATTTGATGATTCATGTGGCTATGGCGTGAAGCTTTATGATGCGATGAGGTCGATTCATGCTTCAGTAGACTCAAAGACTCCTCTAACATATTCATTGTGCCTGGTCGGTTCGAAGTTCAACTAGGATTGGTTATTTACTGTCTATATATGTTCTTTTATGTTGAGCAGTTTCCTTTGAATTTTCAGCGTTTTCTGGAACTTTCTCAATGCTATATGCAGCGCGGTCCTTGGCTTGGCACTTTATTTTAAATTCCCACCACTTGCTCCCTCTGCAACATCATATAGCTGTATTGTTAGTCTCTTTATTATCAAATCGCTCTGTAAGTCCCATGTCCGGACAGTGTTTGCTTGGCAATTTAATGTGGAAGATGTAAGATCATTCTCTTTTACTATAGAAGCTCATCGAGGGGAAAGAGAAGAAAAAAAAAAAAAGAAAAAAGGAGAACGTTGGTAATTGAGGTGTTAGCTTCTTGCTGTCGCCTGTGTTGGCTATTTATGTATGGATTAAAATAGGTCCAACTTTCTGTTCCGTGACAATAGGTCCAGGAAACTAATAAGTTGAGTTGGGTGAGCCCAATAAGTTGAGTGGGGCTGCGGTCCACAATAGATTTAACGGTAAGAGGCCCAACAATAGACCTAACGTCCATGTGGATTGAGTCCGGTCGAGACCCGTGGACGCTGTATCTGTACGCTTTAAGTGAATTGGTTGCGTATTTCTAACCGCTCGAGCTTTTGGGATTAATGGTTAGCGCCAACGATCCGACTGCCTTTATCTGTTTTCCGAAAGGAATGCTCATCTCTTATCTCATTTTGCAGATGAACTCATTGCGGGGATTTTTTAAAAATAACCCTCCCAAACTTTGAAATTTGCAAATTAACCCTATGAAATTTTTTTTTGCAAAACTAACCCTACTTTTGCCACCTCGGCGCCACGCTGGGCAGACAACGTGAAGGCGCTGAAGCGGTCAGCGCCTTCACAATATTCCTATGAAGGCGCTGAACCCCTCAGCGCCTTCATGCCAATGTGAAGGCGCTGAATGGATCAGCGCCTTCATAGGAATATTGTGAAGGCGCTGATCGCTTCAGCGCCTTCATGATATATGCTGAAGGCGCTGATTCATTCAGCGCCTTCAGCATATACTATAACCGCGTCGAGGACTTAGTCATTTTTCGTGGAAAAATGGCTAAGTCCTCAGTGTAAGCCAAATATGGCTTCTCTGTAAAGACGCTGAGTGCCTCAACGCCTTTAGTGTAAAAGAGTAAAGGCGCTGAGTGACTCAGCGCCTTTAGTGTAAAACATTAAAGGCGCTGAGCGGTTCAGCGGCTTTTAACTTAATGTTAAAGACGCTGATCGGATCAGCGCCTTTAACTTAATGTTAAAGGCGCTGACCGCTTCAGCGTCTTCTTCACCGCAATAACCCCGCGCGGGCAGCAGTGTGCGGCACTTCATCTTCTTCATCTTCTTCATCCCGCAGACCCGCAGAGAGCTCGTGCCGATCTCGCCGTCGCATTGCCCCTCGCCGTCGCCGTCGCCTTCGCCGTCGCCGCCTTCGCCGTCGCCGTCGCCGTCGCATTGCTCCTCTCTCACTGTGAACTGTGAGTTCTCTCTCTCTCTCTCTCTCTCTCTCTCTCTCTTTCTCTCACTGTGAGAGATCTTGATCTCTCACTGTGAGAGCTTCACTCTCTCACTGTGAGAGTGATCTCTCACAGTGAGAGAGCTTGATCTCTCACTGTGAGAGAGATTGATCTCTCACTGTGAGAGATCAAGATCTCTCACAGTGAGAGACTAGAGTTATCTCTCACTGTGAGAGATCTTGATCTCTCACTGTGAGAGCTTCACTCTCTCACTGTGAGAGTGATCTCTCACAGTGAGAGAGCTTGATCTCTCACTGTGAGAGAGATTGATCTCTCACTGTGAGAGATCAAGATCTCTCACAGTGAGAGATTAGAGTTATCTCTCACAGTGAGAGAGCTTGATCTCTCACTGTGAGAGCTTCACTCTCTCACTGTGAGAGTGATCTCTCACTGTGAGAGAGCTTGATCTCTCACTGTGAGAGAGCTTAGCTCTCTCACTGATTAACCCCCCCAAAAAAATAAAAATTTAAACGATAAGAACACAACTTATAATTTTGCTGCAAAGTCTATTTAAACAATACTGTAATTTAGGGCTAGAAGCACTGTGAACTCACTATGAGCTCACTGTGAGAGAGTAAACATCACTCTCTCATAGTGAGAGAGCTTCCCCTCACAGTAGTGAGAGATCGCTCACTGTGAGAGATCCCCTCACAGTGAGAAGTTAAAAGTAGTATTTTGAAGTGGTTAAATTTTGTTTTGTAGTTGAAATGGCTACTAATCGCATGCCCATAAGTGTTCATTGGGATGGACAATTAGTTATCGATGGGAATGGTCCACGATATATCGGCGGTCAAAAAAAGTTAATCGCGATACCTTCTGATTGTACATATAGTAGGTTTGAGAGGAGAATGTATCGTTTAGTAAATTGTACAAGAGAACAATTTCGTTTAAAATTTACTATTGGTTGTCCCACGGTCGGTGGTGGATATTTAGCTCACGAAGTACTAGATGATGAATCATTGGAGGGAATGATCGGATTATGTGAACATCATGGTGTTGTGACGGTATACATTGAGAAAGAGTTACAACCGTCGGAAAATTTTGAACCGCAAGGTTATTACACGAGTATGCTCCACAATTATATTGATTTGGGTCCTTCCGCCAATGTAATGAGTGATCAACATATTCCACATGAAGGTGGTGTCAGAATGACAAGGTTAGAACAACAACCTAATAATTTTGTCATTTTGTCATTTAGCATATTATTTAAATGGACTTAAATATTATATACATTGCAGAGAAAGTGAGTATGACCCGATTGAGAGTGTTGTACCTTGCTCGTTTAGTAGTGTGCCACCAACGACCACATGTGTGGCACCTACGACCACACACACGCAAGCCACGACCTCACGCGGACACACGCAAGCCACGACCTCACGCGGACACCGCACGCATGCCACGACATCACGCGAACAATGCACGACCTCCCGTATTGAACCAAGGATGTCTCATTTACAACTAGAACCTTCTGATTGGGGGTAAGTACAAATATAAATTAAATGTTAAGTTTTAAATTAATGGCAATGTTGGAATTTTAGGTTTACCAAATTTACAGGTTATCTAATTCCTATGAACATTGGAATCCACCTGCTATTAATGAATTTGATACGAATGTTGAGGAAGGAGGTGATAATGTTGGCAGGGGTGGTGATAGTGATATTAATCATGAGGATTCACCAATCCATGATGATCTGAATAGTAGTGAGGATGACGAACCGGATGTTCCATTTCCAGATATAGATGAAAATCATGATGGAGGGTTAAATGATCTTGCAAATGCAATTTACACTCAAGTGGACAACCCACAAATCAGCAATGATTACGTAGACAATCCTGACGAGGAAAATGAATTTATTGATCATCCGGATCGTTTTCTTTCCGATACTAATTGGATTAATCAGTATGTTGTAGATCATACAGATCTTAATATTCGACAAATCAATACTGGTCGACCTAGCATCGACGAGAGTTGGGCTGGACGTGTCTTTCAAGATAAGCCATCTTTATTGGATGCACTAGACCGGTGGCATATTGAGCATAATGTACAAATGAAAGTTTTGAAATCTACAAAAACGACGTACACTGTCAAATGCTTAGTAGAGGAATGTTCTTGGAGATTACATGCTTCAGTACCCAAAAATACGACATATTTTAGGGTAAAAACATATGCTGGTCCACACACATGTGTAATTCCAATACTGAATGCGGCGAACCGTAACTGTAATTCCACCCTTATATGTCAATTGATCCTTCCGGTGTTAAAAGCTAGACTTAATTTAAGGCCAAAAGAAATTTGAGATATGGTGCAAGCAGAGTTCCATACTGACATAACATATTGGAAGGCTTGGCAATCAAAGATGAAAGCATTACAAATTATTTACGGGAGCTGGGAGCAATCGTACACTGACTTACCTCGTTACCTTTCAATGGTAAAGAATTATAATCCTGGTACTCAATGGCATCTGGATCATATGTGGCCGCGAGATGGCATTTTTCCCTTTCATCGTGTTTTTTGGTCATTTGGACCTTCGATCCATGGATTCGCAAATTGTCGGCCGTTGGTTAGTATTGATGCCACACATTTATACGGCAAATACGAAGGTCATGCTTTGATAGCGACGGCTGTAGATGCAAATGATGGATTATATCCTTTGGCATTTGCAATTTGTGAGGGAGAGAATGCCGGGAGTTGGCGATGGTTTTTGCATAACTTGCGTCGCTATGTTACCCGTGATAGAGAGATTTGTTTAATATCTGATCGATTTCTTGGATTGAAGGAAATAGTTGCTGATATCTATCGTCCAGCACGAGGGCACGCGCATCGTTGGTGTCTTCGACATATGAAAGCAAACATGAAAAAGCGCTTCAAGACCGACATATTGTTAAGTAAATTCTGGGAAATCGGAAAGGCTGCAACACCGACGGAATATAATCAGCTGAAGGAAGAATTAAAGGTGTTGGATAACGATGCATGGGAGTGGGTCCATAATCTAGACAAATATAAAGAGTACTGGGCAAAAGCATTTGATGGAGGCAGACGGTTTGGAATGTTGACTACAAATCTTTCTGAATCCTTAAATGGGGTTCTTAAGGACACCCGTGGTTTGCCTATCACAGCTTTTGTTGCGTCTACTTTTTATAAGCTTAATACCTATTTCTGCCAGCGCCGTGAGGACGGTGAACTTTGGACTCACGCTTTTGTCAGTAAAGTAAAAAATCAGATTAATTTGAATTTAGATACGGCGCGGGCACATGATATTGTAAGATTTGGACTCACCGAATTTGAAGTTAAAACTCAAGATTTCGACTACAAAGTGATCGTCAATGGTTCAAATGTCGAATGCTCATGTTGTGAATTATATCTAACAGGAATACCTTGCTCGCATGTGTTAGCAGTTTGTAGTACATCACAATTGAGATTACCATACGAGAATTTTACTTCACACTGGTATAGTACAGACTGCTATCGTGCGACGTACGCACCTACTTCACACTGGTATAGTACAGACTGCTATCGTGCGACGTACGCACCACAATTACATCCTGTTCCTGATAGACGCCACCGGCCATGTAACGACCCGGTCCACTAGCAATAATAACTCGTTGGGCCTAAAGCACAGCCCAAAATGCTTAAGCCCAGTTATTATTACTAGTGTCCAAGTCTCATATAAATCTAATCACAATTTCATCCACATCCGATGTGGGACTATTGGGGGCGTCACAGACTCCCCCCGTTTAGGCCTGACGTCCTCGTCAGCCCAAACACACACACAGCAGCCCAAGATCACCAGACGATGTGAGACTCGTCTCGCTAGCCCTGTCATCTAGACCCAGACTCAGCCGAGACTCGCCACACACTTCCGGCTGATTATTGGCTCTGATACCAAATGTAACGACCCGGTCCACTAGCAATAATAACTCGTTGGGCCTAAAGCACAGCCCAAAATGCTTAAGCCCAGTTATTATTACTAGTGTCCAAGTCTCATATAAATCTAATCACAATTTCATCCACATCCGATGTGGGACTATTGGGGGCGTCACAGGCCACGACCCCAAGGTCCCCCGATTGTACCGCCCCCTTTACGAAGGAAGAAAGGTCGTCCACGATCTACACGTATTCGTAATGTAATGGACGAGGGGGGTGGCCGACGAGGGAAATGCTCCATTTGTAAGCATGAAGGCCATTATAGGAGCACTTGTCCACAAAATACAGCAATAGTGCAACAAGGACGTCGGCGTATGATTTACACAATTATATTTATTTTGTCTTAATATTTAATTATTTCTAGCTATCATGTTACTAATATGTAGATTGCTTATTGCAGATGGCAGATCACGAGGACGCGGGGCCGGTTGATGCTACTGTCTTGGTAGACCAGCATCGTCATAGGTCGGCCTTTATCAGGACTGAGGTAAGAGCTATCATTTTTTTTTTTTTTTCAAATATTATAAATAATCTGAATTCATGTTAGAGCTAACTATATTTTTTTTCGCATGACAGGATTATCATCCCGTCCTTTTCGCAGAGCACGGCCGCAAGATGAACCAGTGGGAGGTTGATCATCCAGCAGTACTCGATCTACTTCGCCAGTCGGGATTCTACGGGTTATCCCGACTGCGACGATTGGTACTGGATCAGTCTCTACTGGGGGCTCTTGCGGAGAGGTGGAGACTGGAGACCCAGACCTTCCACTTCCGCCACGGGGAGATGACCGTCACACTGCAGGATGTGGCGGTTCTTTCGGGTCTCCGTGTGCATGGGGCGCCGGTCTCTGGTTCCACCATCCACGATTGGCGTGCTCTGTGTATGGAGTTGTTGGGGGGGTTACCAGATAACATCCACAAGTATCAAGTTTCACTAGATTGGTTATATCGGAATTATCATAATATACCTCTGGATGCCCCCGCCGGGAGAGTCGCAGCTACCGCCCGTGCTTATATTCTTTATCAGATCGGGGGTAGTCTGTTTCCAAACCCCAGCGGATACAGAGTTCATCTAAAGTGGCTACCACTTTTAGCGGACTTTGATATCTGCGGCGCTTATGCGTGGGGTGCCGCGACTCTCGCATATCTATATCGGGCACTAGCAGATGCCGCGGTGAACGGGAAGGCCGAATGCTGTTGTTTTGCTACCCTATTGCAGGTATAAAATCTGATTTCTGGATTTCAGATTTATCTTTATATTGGTAATATATATTTGTTTAATTAATTTAACCTGTTGGCGTGAATTTACAGATCTGGGCTTGGGACCATCTTCACATCGGCCGACCTACGCGCATCCTAGATCAGCCCGAGATAGTCGATCGACCCCTGGGTTGCCGGTAAGATATTTTTTTCATAAAGTAGATTTTTGTATTTTAATTATAAATGCAACTAATATATGTTTTTTATAATCTAGATGGGGCAACACTGGAGGGCTGCGTTTCGGAACCAATGTCAAGACGTGTGATATTGAGTTCTACAGAGACGAGCTGGATCAGCAGCGAGAGGCGCAGGTATGTAGATCTTTTATTAAATACTTTAAGTATGTAGATGTTTTATTCAACACTAATCATTTTGTCGATTAACAGGTTATATGGATGCCCTACACAGATCAGGTTATAGAGACATTACCTGATTTTTGTGTGCATGGCTCAGCGGTCTGGCGTGCACGGACAGTCCTGATATGCTTTCATATCGTGGAGATGCACGTGCCAGATCGAGTCATGCGGCAGTTCGGTCTTCTGCAGCATATACCTGTCAATGTGGAGTCAATCCCACGCATCACAGTACGTGGGCGTGCGGATGAGGACTGGATAGCATTTCATGCTGCCCACATTGAGGGGTGGGTCGAGAGGCTTGATCACATTTTTGATCAAGCCCCGGCTGCTGGTGAGGACCCACTGCAAGCGGCATCCATATACATGCAGTGGTACTGGAGCATTACACGACGATGGATTTCTCATCCAGTACAGCGTCCTCCGCTGACTTTCCACCCTCGTGGGCATGTCGAGAGATCTCTGGTATTAAAATTTATATATATAAATTTACTGTATTCAACTTTCCTCATATAAATTTAATTTTAATTTCTAATTTATAATGCAGGCCGACACACTACGATATGTTCAAACCATTGTCGACCAGATAGTGGATGACAGACCGCCGACTGATACTATTATTCAAACTTTGAGACAAATGAGCGGCAATATTCGGATGGTACTACAGCATGTAGCATCTGACCCTGCGGCCAGAGAGGCAACCCGACCTTCCGATGAGGGAGCGACTTTGAGTCATCAGGTACCATTTAGCATAGAATTCAAATTAAGTTTTCAAATTCATATTAACAAACTATTTACACTCTTTCAGGTGCCACGATCTTCATCTCCTACCATTCAGGCACCGATGACATTACCTTCATACGAGGGAGCCCGACCTTCCAATGAGGGAGTGACTTCGAGTCATCAGGTACCATTTAGCATAGAATTCAAATTAAGTTTTCAAATTCATATTAACAAACTATTTACACTCTTTCAGGTGCCACGATCTTCATCTCCTACCATTCAGGCACCGATGACATTACCTTCGACGTCAGCATCGCTCCCGCCGCCAGTCTCACAGACATATTCACGCCGTCGTCCAAGATCATCATCGCCACAGGAGCGCGAGCATATTGCGTCACAGGATTAGGGTGGTATCATCGAGGAGCTCGATCAGTCGGCAGCAGTCGAGCTTCTCGATGATATACCTATCATCGAGCTTGCTGTTCCCCGTGGGCGAGGGCGAGGGCGAGGGCGTGGACGTGGGCGTGGGCGAGGACGTCGAGGTCGAGGACGTGCTCAAAATTGAGCTTTTGAGTTCAATTTTTGTAAATTTTATTCTTTCATGTTACTCAACTCGATTCTGTGAATGAAATGATTGCTGGTTGATTGATCAATGTTATTTGTTGGTGTTTGTGAATGTATTTTGTCAATGCTTGAACTTCTTGTACAAATTTGGGATTTTTTTAATGTGATCTTAAGTGCTGGCTGGGCGTCCAGCTAAAGGCGCTGAGCCATTCAGCGCCTTTAGTCTGCACTAGAGGCGCTGGATTGATCAATGTTATTTGTTGGTGTTTGTGAATGTATTTTGTCAATGCTTGAACTTCTTGTACAAATTTGGGATTTTTTTAATGTGATCTTAAGTGCTGGCTGGGCGTCCAGCTAAAGGCGCTGAGCCATTCAGCGCCTTTAGTCTGCACTAGAGGTGCTGAGTGGCTCATCGCCTTTAGTGTACACTAAAGGCGCTGAGCCACTCAGCGCCTTTACAGAGAAGCCAATTTTGGCTTACACTGAGGACTTAGCCATTTTTCCACGAAAAATGACTAAGTCCTCGACGCGGTTATAGTATATGCTGAAGGCGCTGAATGAACCAGCGCCTTCAGCATATATCATGAAGGCGCTGAAGCGGTCAGCGCCTTCACAATATTCCTATGAAGGCGCTGATCCCTTCAGCGCCTTCAACAGAACACATGAAGGCGCTGAGGGGTTCAGCGCCTTCATAGGAATATTGTGAAGGCGCTGACCGCTTCAGCGCCTTCACGCTGTCTGCCCAACGTGGCGCCGAGGTGGCAAAAGGAGGGTTAGTTTTACAAATTTTTTTTATATAGGGTCATTTGGCAAAATATCAAGTTTGGAAGGGTCATTTTGAAAAAATCCCCCTCATTGCCAATGCTGCTTACATTGCCACCCCTGGTAAGATGAACTCATTGCTACATTGCCACCCCTGGTACACATTTCTAACCGCTCGAGTTTTTTTTTTCTTCTCTTTTCTTTTAGCTCAATTTAAGTTATATTTTGCTATTAGTTAGTACTGAAGAAGGAGAAAGAATAAAGAGTTCTATTTTAACCTTAAAATAAAAAAGAGTCTTTTTTCAAGTTTAAGCTGTTGCTATGATGCTGTGGATCAGTGATGGTCCTTCTAATGCCTTACAATTTTGGAGATTTAATTCCGGGCCAATTTTGGGTGTGTTTGTGCGTTGGGATCCAATTCAGGTCGCAGCTCGCTCGTAGTTAAGATGCTCAGGCGCGGGTCGTATTTAGTCCGGTCCATTAACGGATCATCTACATAGTTTGAACATAAGCCCGTTACGGCCCTCTGTAATGTAATATTGGGCCTACAATATAAACGGGCCTACGAAGATAAGCACTCACTTAATTATCTGGGCCGTAACCAGGTCAATATAACGTGACTGTGTAATAATACTAAATATATATAGCTGGAGCGAAACGCTACAGCGTGGAACACTTTCCATTTCGGGTAAAAAACTGAGACATACCAAAAATAGACTTGTCGACAAGAAGGCCGGGCTTTAAGAAAAAGATCAATTCTGGGCCGTATATAGGCCCATTAGGCCTTGATTAAAGTCCCCTGGCCAATTTTGTATTGGGCCAACCCTTTTTTTTTTTTTTTTTCAGTTTTCTTTTTCTTTTTCTTTTTCTTTTTGGAAAGTGTGATTAACACCTGTTCAAGTGATATTGTTTATTACCAATTTTCTTTAATAAAAGATATTTAACTTGATATATAAATTATATCGTAATAGGAGTTGAATTGAAATGAGTGTCCGGTTCAAATCAAATAGCTTTTCCAAATCGAACTTTTGGATATATACCTATTCTCATTGTTTTGTTAAATGCGTGCTTAATCATCTGTAAATCGTCAAGGCAACAAATAAATTATACGAACCTGAGCATAAGGTTAAACGTACCGTAATTTACTAATTATTCAATGTTCAGATAAAAAAATCGTCACATAGGTAAACGGTCCGGTTAAAATGATTTTGAATTAGAAAATGACATGGGGCATAGAAAGTAGTCAAATAAGTCAATTGATTTGTACAAATTATAAGCCGATGAGAAAGTACTTAGAATCGAATGTCTAAGTAAAAGATCTATCATCGGCTCCTTTAACCGATGATAATAAAGAATAAAAAATAGAACCGGTTCTCAGCTTCATCAGCGGAACAAAAATATGGAACAAATTTTAGAATGAATTGATAAGAAAATCGATGATGTGAAATTATAGGGCACAAATTCCGCAACCAACACAAATTTGGCGAGCAACATTCGGTATCAACGATCATCATGAATCACGTCATGACACTCAATATTTGGGATGAACGTAGATGAAAAGATGCCACTATCTATCTGAGAGATTTCCCGAGAAAAAGTGGTTGAGTAATACGTAATAGTTATCAAAAACGGTGATTAATCCTAGAAGAAATTCATATGTGTATAAATAAGTGAATTTTTTTTTGAAAGAAGGGTTCTACAATTGCGTAAGTCAATGACTATCCTATTTTTTTAATACCTTCAATTTCTATATCTACAATTATCCTAAACTAGATTTACAGTTTTTTTTACTGCTTTTCTTACAGTATTCTTAATAGTAGTCTTAATCTTGTAACTAAACACTATAACTCTTTTCCATCTCGAACAATACAAAGCAATTCGGCTCGTTTAAACTGAGTTGACTTTTTGAAATCTTTTGAGTTCTCGTACGACAGATGGTCCGACTTTTCGGACCAGATTTCATTTCATGTTTGATTAAGAGAATCCGATCGAGCGGATTCCACATCGACCTAATTGTTTGACACGCAACGTATTCAAGAGGGTCACCATCCGGAGCCAATCGAAAACCAAAGCGGGTCATCGATCTACTTTCAGCTCTCAACACTCACTCACGTTCGTAGGTCTATCATTACTTTTGGTTGAAATTAAAATATAGAAGAATGGAGATAAGCGATCACGATTATTGTTAAATCGAAACAGCAAAACATAAATTAAAAAAAAAATTAATATAAAAAAAAATATATTAAAATTTACGTGATTCGTCCACCGACTTTCATTTACGGATGAAAAAGAGTAAACATTTTTATTAATATCGAAACTAGAATGCAAAAATTAAATCTCTAAAAAATATATATATAACTGTAATTAAATTTGAAATACCATAACTCGCATCCATATAAACGATTTCAAAACTGCTCGGCACGATTCGCTGTGTCTTGATGGAGTTTTCGGATCACCCTACGATCCCTTTGTTGCCCTAATTAATTAGTGCTTCGCTTAATTAGAAATTTCGACTTGTGAGGCATCTTCCCATACGGACCACCAGCACCAAACCAGAAAAGCTCAGGCTTGGACGTGTTGAGAGCTTAATTAAAAAAAAAAAAGCTGCGGATCTCTCTTTTGGATTTTTTATTTAATTAGAACATGCGCTCTAATTAAAGGCTTCATTAAAATGACCGAAATATATATCTATATATATATATATATATATATATATATATATATATATATATATATATATATATATATATATTAAAATTAGAATCTAATTAAGATTTGTAATTTAATTTAACTCTAATTAATTAATTACATCCAATAAATCTAAATTTTATATTATTTTAATATTTAATTAAAATTTAAATTTGATTTAGATAAATATAAATTTAAACTAAAATATAACAATTATATTAAATAATATTGAATAAGCTGACATTACATGAGTAAACATGTTTCATTATTACCGTATTAAAATGGAAATGAATACTACTCCGTTGTTCATAGGAATACATTAATTTATGTTTTGCACGCTCCTAATTAGCTAGACATTTTAACAAAATTAAATTATAGAGACACATTTGTGTGACATTTTTGTACAAAATTAGATTATAGCGACATATTTTTGGGACACATTATAATAATGTGTTGCTATACACTTTAGCGATTGTACATATAGCGACACTAATTATAAGTGTCGGTATTTTTGCCAGCGGCACTTTTTTCAGATTTTAGAATCACTTAAAAATATCACTATAGTATAATTTTGTTATAGTGAAAGTTGTACGAAAGTGCATAAATACAAAATGGGCAATGCTACCCATATACTCTAAAATGGGGTGTATGATATACATCCTACCCATCCAATAGTGGAGCTTCCTCTATTGGTCACTTCGATGTGACCAGTAAAATTTACTTTATTTTAAAATAGATGGAGTGTAAGATGTACACCCCTAAAAAATGTACACTTATATATATCCATACAAAATAGGTAGTGCAGGAAATTTCTAGAATACTATTACAAACCAGGACGGAATACTACTGGAACAGAAGACTGGACGACAGCTGGGGAAGACTTGAGCTGACAGAGGACTAGCAGGAGATGAACCTGGGAACGTTCCATTCCGTTCACCATCTGTCAGAAAAAAAAAAATAAAAAAAATAAAAAATAAAAAAAAAAATAGCTATATATTTTTCCTGTGCCTGCTCTCCCACGGATTTCGACCCTCCTCTCTCTCTCTCTCTCTCTCTCTCTCTCTCTCTCTCTCTCTCTCTCTCTCTCTCTCTGTGTGAATATATAGTAAAACTAAATTTAATTCTCACACCCACATTCATCTAACCTCTTCAATGATGATACATAATATATGAAGGACCCCAGTAAATTAATTCAATTATTGCTGTTGATTGAACAACACGAGCTAGCCCTGAGTAGCCCCAACGAGTCTCCTTATTGCATGGGAAATAGGTAACAGGAAATGAATACATTAAAAGATGTGTTTTTCCTGTGCACAAATCACTTACAGATAATGCACGGTTACTTGATTTTATGTACTAATTTATCATTAGCAATGTGAGAAGTGTGAATAATGTCGCACTCCATTGTTATTTTTCCTACTAATTTATCAAATTTGATTAGATATAATTAAAGTGGAGCAAAAATGTTATTGATAGTAAAAAAATAATATTTACCATTAGAATTTAACTGTGATTGATAGAAGAGCAATGCTACCTGTACACCCCGAAGGGGTGTACATCATACACCTCCACTATTTTAATGGTGACGATACTTTTTACGGGTCACATCAAGTGACCCATCATCACACCCCCACCCTTAGATGGGTGGGTGTAACGACCCGGCCCACTAGCAATAATAACTCGTTGGGCCCACACCACAGCCCAAAATGCTTAAGCCCAGTTATTATTACTAGTGTCCATGTCTCATATAAACCCAATCACAATTCCATCCACATCCGATGTGGGACTATTGGAGGCGTCACAGACTCCCCCCGTTTAGGCCTGACGTCCTCGTCAGCCCAAACACACACAGCAGCCCAAGATCACCAGGCGATGTGAGACTCGTCTCGCTAGCCCTGTCATCTAGACCCAGACTCAGCCGAGACTCGCCACACACTTCCGGCTGGTTATTGGCTCTGATACCATCTAATCTGTCACGCCCCGAGTTTAAAAATCAGGTCTGAAAATTTTTTTTTTTTTTTTTTTAAAAAATCAGAGTTTGCAAAACGGGCGTAACAGACCGCCACACATATAGGAAATCCCCTATCCACAGGGATAGGGTCTCTCCTATACATGCACGGCTAGGCAATTCCAATCATCAATCAGAGATCAATCAACATCTAAACTAAACAATGACTAATCAACAGGAATAATCCAAAATAATTATGCTCACATCAATCTGACATATCCAAATAATCGAAAAGCTGAAATAACATAAACCACAATCATCAGGGGGACAGCTCTATCGTAACAGCCTCACTGGATCGTCCCGACACCTTCTAATCTGTCACGCCCCGAGTTTAAAAATCAGGTCTGAAATTTTTTTTTTTTTTTTTTTGAAAAAATCAGAGTTTGCAAAACGGGCGTAACAGACCGCCACACATATAGGAAATCCCCTATCCACAGGGATAGGGTCTCTCCTATACATGCACGGCTAGGCAATTCCAATCATCAATCAGAGATCAATCAACATCTAAACTAAACAATGACTAATCAACAGGAATAATCCAAAATAATCATGCTCACATCAATCTGACATATCCAAATAATCGAAAAGCTGAAATAACATAAACCACAATCATCAGGGGGACAGCTCTATCGTAACAGCCTCACTGGATCGTCCCGACACCTCACCACCCGAAAGACCTGCAACAGTCACCCGAGGGTGTGAGACACACCGGAGTGTATCCCAGTGGGCACGACGAGCCGAGAAGTAGCTAATCGTACCTACTGGGTACTAAAATCTGCGGATAGTAAGAATCATAGGGTAAAGCTGAACAATAAAGCAGATCTACTGATAATCAACAACGTCCACAGATAACTGAATAAGCAGCTAATCAAGGGTAATGAAACTGCAAGTAATAAATGCTGGAAATCTATGTATGTAAACGAGATAATCAATCATGAACTGAGCAGTAAGGGCAAAGGGTAAGATATCCATCAATAACAGCGCAAGATAATAAGAATGCGTCAACAAAAGAACTCAAGTACCCAATCAATGCCAGTATTGGTCACGAGGACCTCAGGCTCATACCACCTAGCTGGCACCTAGCTGGCTGACATAACCCCGCACCCACTGGTGCCCAACTGGGGGCTCACGGGTCCATCTCAAGACCACTTTACCGGTAAAGAACATCGCTGCGGTCATGACTCCGCTGATGTACGTGAAGTACAGCGTGCGTGGTAGTCATCATGCTATGCTCAAGCTCACGGTCTAATGACCGGGTAGTCGGCAATAAGCCGAGATCCCAACAGGGAAATCATCTATCATATCGATCAGAATCTATCATGCATATGGAACATCAAGTAGTATCTATCAATCATGCATATCGGAACATCAAGTAGTATCTATCAATCATGCATATCGGAACATCGAGTAGTATCTATCAATCATGCATATCGGAACATCGAGTAGTATCTATCAATCAGGATCAATCAATCATGCATATCGAAATATCAACAATATATCGGCTGACAGGAATCAACAGGTATAATCCAATCATGACATCTATGTAATAGATATGGAAACTGACAAGTAGCTGTATATCATGTATCTACGGAATCAATGTCTATCGAATAATCATGCGGTATGTAGATCAACTCATCAGATATAATCAAGATATGAACACTGACAAGCAGATGTATATAGTGTGTCTCAAGAGAATCAAGATTTATCACGAATAATCAAGGAGCATGAAACCATAATAATCCAAGCTAATCATGAACAGGTCTAATGAAGTCAATATCAATCAGGAGGATCAGGATATGTCAAAATAGGTCATATGGATCTAATCAGCAGGGCAAATCAATAACAGGTGTCCGACTAGACTAAAGCAACCAGAGGGCCGAATAGATCAAGCCCGGACCGAAGCTAACCCACCTGAATGACGGCAGATCCTCGAACTCCCGCACAGCTACTGGGAGGCTGGTGCTGAACCACTGGGCCCTGAATAAGAAGCTATGATCAGTAATAGACTCACACATACCCATCCCGACGACAATACTATAACAGAATGCTTATACGGGATAAAGCTGTCGATTTATCGAACGGAAATCCTGTTCCCGATCAACGAGGACCTACGGAACTTTAGCAAGATGTCTAGTAGGTGTGTCAACACTGTCTAAAGACAGCCATCACGTCCAATTTACAACTTGGTCCATAAAAATTCTTAAATTGCATGAAAACACTATGTTGACTGCTTGTTTCGACTCGTTCTTACAAACCAGGAATCCAAAGACAGCGCCGTAAGTTTCAGCATGTCCTTCACGACAATATGAAGCTCGTGCTCACCATTTGGGAGCAGCACGAGACCCGAGGAAAACTTCGGGCCATAATTTTCCTCTCTAACATAGCCAATTAGCATTTTTGTTTCTCCAGCTCTTCAAAACCAAAATCTATCGTGAGCATCGCGTTCAGTGACCCCAAATTAGCCTAGGGCACATTGTCGCGGCTTCGCAAACAGACCCAAACCCTATTACGGGCAACTTTTCACATAAAGCTTGGTTTTAATACAACTTTTAATCCACTCTTCAAAAACCAAAATGTTGTATATCAAAGTTTCTCTGGACAGTGCCAGGGCACCAGGGCTCACCATTGGGAAGCCCAAAACTTGCTGGATAAAGAAGATCCAACCTACAAGCTCTCTAACATTTCGACATTGGACCACACACACATCCACACAGATCCCTTTTGATCTGAAGTGAGCACTGAGCTCAGGGGATGATTTACAACAATTTTCATATTTAACTCAAACCCTAAATCCAACTAAATCCTCTTTGAGGCATTAACACAAACACCTGGTGGGCATGTTATATAAACATATAGCTTTATCTTTGCCCGAATCGACGTGGGCACGTATTTGCATGATGTGGTCTACCGCAAAAGACACAGAGTCGTAGTCCACGTTGCTGGTGGCTGGCGGATGTGTTCCCAGAAGAAGTCCGTTTCTTATCCTTCCCTCTCTCAGTGGCATTCCGCTCCGCACGAGAGATCTGGATTTCGGCCTCGACGCAGTTGTCGAAGTCAGTGGTCAGGGGGGATGAGAGTTGGCAGTGAATCTCGTGCCCCAACCCCTGCGAGCACTTCGTAGCGGTATGTCCCTGTTGG
The DNA here is from genome assembly GCA_029204045.2 of Tillandsia leiboldiana. NCBI lineage: Eukaryota > Viridiplantae > Streptophyta > Magnoliopsida > Poales > Bromeliaceae > Tillandsia > Tillandsia leiboldiana. The sequence continues at coordinate 33,807,018 of CM055073.1, read as the reverse complement.
CCGCATGTGAAGCATCGGCCGTGGCGTCGTTTGCAGAAGCGCGCTCGATGAGTACCCCCGCAGAAGGCACACGGTCGAGTTAGCTTCGCCTTTTTGTTTTGTTTGAAGGATCCACCACCGCTCACAGAAGGCGCTCTTTTCTTGCCCTCGAATATTTGTGGCTCGGGATTCTTGAACTCGGGCAGGACAGCCTTTGCTCGAGCTTGCTCTGCTCGATCAGCCTCATCATTAGCCACAGGATCGGTAACTGGGAAGACAGACCGGTATGACGCAGGTGCCATCACAGCAGTACAAACAGGGGCAACCGTAACCCCCGGTACCGCACAAGAAGCCGCAACAACATCTGGAATGGGCCCCGCCAGTGGTGATACGGGGTCAACAGCAGGCTCCGCCAAACCCTCAGGCTCGGCCACGGCCGGAGCAACAAGGGGTGCAATCGGCGGTGCAGCAACTGGAACAGTTGGTGGGTGAACAGGTGGGACAAAGATAAAGCTATAAACATATAGCTTTATCTGTGACGCCTCCAATAGTCCCACATCGGATGTGGATGGAATTGTGATTGGGTTTATATGAGACATGGACACTAGTAATAATAACTGGGCTTAAGCATTTTGGGTTGTGGTGTGGGCCCAACAAGTTATTATTGCTAGTGGGCCGGGTCGTTACAGTGGGGTGTATGATGTACACCCCGAAAGGGGTGTACACATAGCATTTTCCTTGATAGAATAGTACTACACTAAGAGTTAGAGAGTAAATAGTAAATACTATTTATTTAGAAAAATGCTATGTGTAAGGGGTGTACATCTCACATCCCCACCCATCTAAGGGTGGGGGTGTGATGATGGGTCACTTGATGTGACCCGTAAAAAATATCGCCTTTAATGGTGGAGATGTATGATGTACACCCCTTCGGGGTGTACATGTAGCATTGCTCATTTATTTATCCTTAATATATAGAAATCCATATAGATTTAACATAAATAATCCGATATGTTCCTATTTAAGATGATTATGGTAATATTGGTAATATTGTTAAATGTGGCGCACGTAATTTATTCAAAACAATTTTTAAAAATACAATCAATTTAATCGGTTAGAATATATATATCTAGATACATTCGGAGTTCCGGTCTAACCATAGTTTGAATTTTTTGAAATATTTTATTTTTTACAGATTGTGCACGAAAACGAATCGAAAGAAAACAAATCATCATTTACAATTAATTTTAAAAATTTTAAAATTTTAGTAAAAATTACAAATTAAAATTTTATTTGGTATTACAAATATAACTTTACTTTATCAAACCATCGACATCCGGCCACTGTGGCGTTGGATTTCACAAACTGAAAAGCGATTATTAAAATAAAAAGAAAAATGTGTCACATAAATGTTAATACTTTTGAGAGATGCATGTGTTTGGTTGGGTATCTATATATGAATACTATTACTAACTAATCAACATATAATGCAAAACAATAAAAAGTAATTACTCCGAATCCTCCTCCATTGAGCTTTCACTCTCATTAGTGTATGGTACCTGATGACCTGCACTTCCAACAAGCAACAGGTACTGGTTTACATATAAATTGTTTGAAAAATACTATTTATATATTCTTAATAGATCGTATATTTTATAGTTTATTTATTTTAGAATAAAATAAATTTAATTAATCATATCAATATTATTAGTACAAAAAAATTAATTTTTAAATAAATAAAATGTACATCATACACATTCCTATATGAATAGTATTATTCAAGTTACTTAAGAAAATTAATTTGGTGGGTGGGGTGAGGCCAACAATTTGCTTCTTTTGCTCTGATATGGTCATGTGGGGTGGTGCAATTAGATGCTCAATTTAACGTCTCATTTATCCCGTTCACACTATATATATATATATATATATAATAAAGCTTATATATTTTTAAAAATATAATTTTATTAATACTTGTAAATTTTTTATCATTAAATTTGTATTATTATTTGTATTTTTTACTTTTTCTTTCTTTCTTTTTAGTTAACTTTACAATAGTACAAATCGCAATACAAATTCAATAATAAAAAAATCATAAACATAACTTGATTTATACTTTTAAAAATATATAAACTCTACTATATATATATATATATATATATATATATATATATATATATATATATATATATATATATATATAGAGAGAGAGAGAGAGAGAGAGAGAGAGAGAGAGAGAGAGAGAGAGCTAAGCTGTAATACTATTAATAGTACTGAATCATTGGTGTTATTAAGTTTTTAATCTTTGGATTAAAAGATGTGTGGTTGAGATGATAGTGGACCCCTTGAGTTTAATATATAGGTGGTTAAAAAAATAATAAAATCTAATGGATGAGAATGATCAAAGTTGATGTAAGGATAGAAAACTTGATACCATCAATAACTTAATATTATTAATATATATATATATATATATATATATATATATATATATATATAGTTGTGCTGGAATGCTATTTAGCACCAGCCCAACTTTGTCACCTATTTTGTAATGCTTGGATCGCATCGAGATTCGTGGAGGCTCTTTAATACAAAAAAAGAAAAGAAAAAGTAAAAAGAAAAAAGAAAAAAGAAAAAGTTATTCTTTTTAATTAAAGAACTTGCACGAATCTCAATGCGATTCAAGAATTACAAAATGGATGGTAAAATTGGGCTGGTGCTATCAATAGCATTCCAGCACAAATATATATATATATATATATATATATATATATATATATATATATATATATATATATATATATATATATATATATATATATATATATCCAATTAAATTATCTTCCTATTGAAAGCAATTTAAAGTGCCAAAACAATTCAGCTACTATTTTCCTAGCTACTTACATTTAGGGGATACTTTATTAGGTTTCCGTGAGAAATTACTTTGATGGAGACCCTTATTAATGTTTTCATTCAATCATCATTATTTCACGTAGTGGATCTTCAACTTTTGTCTATATGCACGTAGACCACCGCTAAGCGAGTGCGGATTAAGTCAACTGAGCTTAAAATACTACGTACGTACAAAAGTGAGGAGTTTACGTAGCTAATAAATTAGCATAATAAAAGTTGTAACGGGTAGTCGAGAGAAAATGCGATAGTGTAGTTAATTAGTTATAGGCCGGCGCACCCATCTTTAACAAATAATTTTATACGTAAATTTGTTTTGTACATATACAAAATATTCTTTTATTGATCAGATGATGATGGCGATCGAAGCGTATTTCACCCGTTAGATTAGGCAGCAAATGAACGGCCAGATGCGTTCCGCCATAAGATATATATGGATGGGAAATGCCAGAGTGTAGATATTAAATCTCTTCTGCGAGGAATAACAATGCCAGAGTGTAGATATTATTCTGGGCAACATGGAGGGGTTGGCTCTACGTACCTTTCTAGAAGAACGTTGGGTCTCTTAAATTCTCGAACTAAAAAAAGTACTGCATCATAAATACCTTGGGTAACTATTATTTCTTTCTTTTTAAGCAATGATACCTGTCCATCTATATTACGATAACTATAAATTTTACAACCAAACTTTTTTTTTTTTTTTTTGGTTCAAATACTAAAAAACCTAAGAGATTTTATAAAACTACTTTATAAAAAAAATCATTCATTTAATAAAAAAAATTTTAAAATTAAGAAGAGTAATAATTTTTTCTTTTTAGTACTGTCGTGGGTTGTTTAAAATGTACTATAATATTTCCTCAAATTTTCTTTTGGTGTAGTTGATAGGGCTGTATGTGTTTGTGTGTTTGTATGATTCAATATTTGACTGTCACTGTTGATACAATTTTACATTCCCCCTTCACCAGCAGACTGTCAGAGGCCGGTAGCAGCTGGCGACACCGAATTTAATCTTCCCTCCTCCCAACCGTTTTTTCCAGCCCAGCTTTTTTATTTATTTGTCACAACCACAAAAGCCCCCCCTCCCCACACAACATATGTTCATGCATGCCCTACTCCATTCCCCACCCCACCCCAACTCATCTCCTCTCCCCCTTCACTAATACTTACTACAACTCACTCTCTCTCTCTCTCTCTCTCTCTCTCTCTCTCTCTCTCTCTCTCTCTCTATCTCTATCTCTTACAAGCCATTCCGGCCCCTTCTCCTCTCACCACCACCACCACCACCACCACCACCACCACCATAGCATATCATGGCTAATCCACTCCTCTTCTCCATTACCGCCGCCACTGCCACCGCCGCGACTTCCCCTGTCCAACTTATTTTCACGCTACTCCTCGCCACTTTGCTATTCCTCCTGACCGTATCGATCGTCCGATACAACCGCCGCTACAAGGGCCTCAACCTCCCTCCTGGCCCTCCCGGTTGGCCTATCGTGGGTAATCTCTTTCAGGTGAGAAAGCGAAATCCATCCATTATATGAATATAGTAATTTTAATTGAATTAAATTAGATGTTATTATTTTTATATGCGTATATTATTATTCGACCTGTATATATAGGTGGCATTCTCGGGAAAGCTGTTCATACACTACGTGCGGGACCTGCGACGCACCTACGGGCCCATCTTCACGCTGCGCATGGGAGTGCGCACGCTGATCGTGGTGAGCAGCGGCGACCTGGTGCACGAGGCGCTGATCGCCAAGGGGACCCAGTTCGCGAGCCGGCCCGCGGAGAACACGACCCGTAACATCTTCAGCTCCAACAAGTTCACGGTGAACTCGGCGGTGTACGGGGACGAGTGGCGGTCGCTGCGGCGCAACATGGTGTCGGGGATGCTGTCGACGTCGCGGCTGCGCGAGTTCCGGCCCGCGCGGAACAGGGCCATGGACCGGTTCGTGGAGCGCATGCGTGCGGAGGCGGCGGCGTCGGTCGACGGGGCGTCGGTGTGGGTTCTCCGGAACGCGCGCTTCGCGGTGTTCTGCATCCTGCTGGCCATGACCTTCGGGCTGCTGGACCTGGACGAGGACCACGTCGTGCGCGTCGACGCCGTCATGAAGCGCGTCCTCCTCTCCGTCGGCGCGCGCATGGACGACTACCTCCCCTTCCTCCGCCTCTTGTACGCGCGCCAGCAGGCCAAGGTAATTCTTTTTCTTTCTTTTCCATAATAATAGTTGACTAGTTGAATAGAAAGAGCGCGCCCGCGCACGAGCGGTGTTTGAGTATTTTATATTGGGCAGGTGCTGGCGGTGCGGCGCGAGCAGGTGGCGACGCTAGGCCCGCTGATCGAGCGGCGGCGCACGGCGCTCCGAGAGAAGGGGACGGGGAGGTGCGAGGACGTGGGGGCGGGAGCGGCGGCGTTCTCTTATCTGGACTCGCTGCTGGAGCTGCGGGTGGAGGGGCGGGAGGGCCCGCCGACGGAGGAGGAGCTGGTGACGCTGTGCTCGGAGTTCATCAACGGGGGAACGGACACGACGGCTACGGCCATCGAGTGGGCGGCGGCGCGCATCATCGACAACCCCAACATCCAGGCGCGGCTCCATGCGGAGATCGCCGAGCGCGTGGGCGGGGATCGCCCCGTCGACGAGCGCGACACCGAGACCATGCCCTACCTGCAGGCCTTCGTCAAGGAGCTGCTCCGCAAGCACCCCCCAACCTACTTCTCCCTCACCCACGCCGCCGTCAAGCTCGCCCAGCTCGGAGGGTACTCTACTCTACTCTACTCATTTATACTCCACTCTACTCTACTGTTCCATTAATATATATATATATACATGATATTATAGGTACGACGTGCCTCCGGATGCGAACCTGGAGATCTTCTTCCCGACGATATCGGAGGATCCGAAACTGTGGGAGCGGCCGAACGAGTTCGACCCGGACCGGTTCCTGACGGGCGGGGAGAGCGGGGACATGACCGGGTCGTCGGGCATACGGATGATACCGTTCGGAGCCGGGCGGAGGATCTGCCCGGGACTGGGGATGGGGACGACGCACATCGCTCTGATGGTGGCGAGGATGGTGCAGGCCTTCGAGTGGCACGCCCACCCCTCCCAGCCGCCCATCGATTTCAAGGACAAGGTCGAGTTCACCGTCGTCATGAACCAGCCGCTTCTCGCCTTGGTCAAGCCCAGAAATATTTAAGTTACCAGCCACTCATCATCCATATATATTTATTTATTTTCACTACCATGTCATGTGCAAGCTAGTTTCCCATTAAAATTTAAAAATATGTTTTATATATATATATATATATAGTAAGGTCTCTGGTAAAGTTGTGCTTAGTAAAGCTGGTAGGTGGACTAAAGAATAGACTGGCGTGTTAGATTAATTATTGCCTTTTATTTTACTATTTGTAATTTTCTTCTATGTGTGTGTAATCAACAACAACCCAATGTCTAAAATAGTTCCGCATGAAATGTTTTTTTTTTTTTTTTTTTTTTTTAATTATAACCTCTCTATTCTATGTGCTTTAATTTTAAAATTAACTGCTGAATTAAAAGTAATTTCGCTTCTCCAGTTGATCATCATCAATGCATTGCATCGGAAAGTGGACATGTGCAGCAGCAATAATACGCCGACACTTTCCCCTGCATGCAAGGGATTATCGAACTATCCGAGAATTTTTCTGCTTAAAGAAGGATGTCTCTTCTAGCCTCCTCCTCGCTTTAATTTCAACTATAATCAATAAAAACATGTATTTGAGAGTCCCATACCGATCCTATATTGAGCCACGTCACTATTTATCTTCATATTGAGCCACGTTGATCTTTAAGAAATGAGCCAATTAGAGCACTCAATACATTCAAAAAAATATTGGACGCACCCGGTCTACTATGCATTGCTGACATGGCATCTTTTTATTCGTCTAGGGTCGCTTCGGTTTCCCCTACCTCCCCACCCCCCTCGGTTGCTCCGCACCCCCCGCCCCCGGTTTCCCCTCCCCCGCCCCCGGTTTCTCCCCTATTTCTCTCTCTTCCTTCTCCCACCCACCCTCTCTCTCTCTCTATCTCTCTCTCTCTCTCTCTCTCTCTCTCTCGCGCGCTCTCCGAAAGGGTCGGTTTCTCCGCGCCCCACTAGGTTAGGTAGCTTAGGTTTCCCCCCTACTCCCCCCCCCCCCCCGGTTCCCCCCACCCCCCGCTTCGGTTTCTCCGCGCCCCCCACTTACCCTACTCCTCACCCACCCACCCACCCCCCCCCCCCCTTCCCCTACTCCTCGGTCCCCCCCCCCCCCCCCACTCCCCCCCCCTCCTCATGTACTCCTCGTTTTCCCTCCCCCCCTCCTCCCCCCCCCCCCCCCCCCCCGCGGCCTCCTCCTCCGCGGCCGCGCCGCCGCCGCCGCTGCCGTCCTCAGCCACATGGTCGCCGTCGACGGGCTCTCCCCCCAGCGCCGGCACATACGGCGCCCTCGCCCACGGCCTCACCGCCCTCGGGCGCCCCCTCGACGCCCTCCGCGTCCTCGGCCGTGTTCAAGCACGAGCTCCCGCTCTGCATGCACCTGATCGGCGACGGTGAGAATTTTATTTTAAAATTTTTTTGTTTCCTGATTCGAAATTGTTGGACGGCGTTGTTTTTTCCAAATGCAGCTAAGCAAGGTGGAGTGGCCGCCGAGCGCGTGGGGGTTTCGCTGCTGCGACGGTGGGGGGCTTACGGCGGTGGGGTTCTGCACCTCCTGACGACGCCGATGAGGGCGGTGGGAGGTGGTGTGCGGATGGAGAAGGTGAATGCGGAGGGGGATGCGGAGGCGGTGGAGAGGGTGGAGTCAGGGAGGGCGCTGAGGGCGAAGATCTTCGAGAAGCTCAGCAAGGAGACGACCTCGGCTACCCCGTCGCCTACGCCGGATTTGGGGTGGGTCTCGAAGTTGGTGAAGTGAGAAGACGGAAGGGGGGGTGGGGAGGGGGTGAGGTAGGGGTAAGATAAATTGAAACTGAACTACAGTAAGTCGAAAAAAGAAGAGAAAAAAAAAATAGTGATGCTATTTGATGTTATTTTGGGTAGTTATTTGTACCACAGTGTTAATAACCTCGGAACCAAGTCTCTGCTTGCAGAGAGAACCTACTTGGGGAAGCAACACTAAACATGACATCAACAGATACTTCTGAGGCATTCGAATTTGGTCACCCTTTTCATTAATCGTTTGTTTTAAACTTGATTGAATTGTATCGCCACAAAGCAGTTTATAACATCATTAAACTTCATAAATTTTTATTGATACTTTTGCTTACTGATAATTCTTAAATGGTATCTAGCTGCTGCGGTTTCTACAATACCTTATGTTAATACTCCTCTTACTGAGTATGCTGAATCTGAGCTTTAACTATCCTTTAGCCCAGTATGGATGATGGGCTCGGAGACTGAGAAAGCTCAGAAATTGTGTGTTGTCTATCAGCTTCGTCTCTTATCAGGTGAGATTGGAGTTAAATAACAGCACTAAATTTTTTAAATTTTGAACTTGTGTTTTTCGCATTTATTTCGAGAGAAGGGTTAATTCGTCACAGAAATTTATGTTTTTATATTTTGGATATTTATGCTCATGTTTATTTTTTTTTTCTTCAGGAACTTAGATATTGGAGATTGGGAACACGGAGAGTCTCAAGGTGAGTTTTTAAATTTTTTGTTTTCAAAGTAGAGGAGTTGTTTTTATTTTTATGTTCATTTTGAGGTCAAAGGTAATTTTTTTAGCAAAATTATTATCTGGGTTTTGATTATAGAAGTAGTTTTTGGGTTTGTCATATATTTTTTTTTTTTTTTTTTTACTATTAAGTTGCAAGTTTGAGTAGATTATGAACCTCCTTCTCCCTCTTGGGCGGAATCAACGGTGGTCAACGAAAGCAGTCACGGTAACGACACCTTGGGCGGCATCAACGACTGTCACGACGACAACTATGCTGTCGACATTAGGAACATGCAGAGTGTTCTTCTCTGACAGTGGCGACCATCCTCTAAAGAGACTCGAATACCTACACAGAAACCGCATGCAGCCGCCACACTACCTCCGCAGTGCTTGCTCTTTTCGCGTGGTTCTTCAGCTACATCTCAGCTCTCACCATGCTTTGTGCGTTTGTGATAGTATGTGAATTATTGATAACTAGCAGTGAAGTTGATGTTTATTTTTCTTGATTTTTTCTAAATTTATTTTATATATTTATTTTGTAAAATAATTTTTAAGAATTTAATTAACAATTTCATATTTTTAAGCATTTATTTTGAAAAAAAAAATATAAGAGTCTTTTGGGTTATTTTTTTTTTAAAAAAAAACTATTTTGCAAAATATTTTCTAAGATTTTAATTAATAATTTAAATATTTTAAACATTCAGTTTGCAAAATATTTTTTAAAAGATTTTTTTTTCTTCATTTTGTAATATTATGTCATATTTGGTATAATTGCTTATTTTTTTTCCATGTCTTTAAAATTACTATAAATGATATTTTCATATATAATTAATTTTCAAAAAATATTAAAAGATTTTATAGGATTATGTCAGATTTACTTTTTTTTCATTTTGTAATATTATGTCATATATTTTGTATAATTGCTATTTTCTTTTCCTGTCTCTAAAATTACTATAGATTTACATATCTGGTTAAATAAATACTCATCATGACTAGAAATACTTATTTGATTTGATTTGATGTGATATTTTCAGATATAATTAATTTTCCAAAATTTTAAACATATTTTATATAATTATGGCAGATTTGTTATCATAACTATCCTCTTTGATGTGATATTTTTAGATATGATTAATTTCCAAAGTGCTGCTCTCTTTTGCTCTCCTTAAGATTTCAAGAAAAAAAATTTAACAGATTTTGTAAGATTATGTCATATTTTTGATGTGATATTTTCAAAAATGGTTAATTTTTAAAATTCTTCCATATATATATATATATATATATATATATATATATATATATATATATATATATATATATATATATATATATATATATATATATATATATATAATTTAAAGATTTTTATACACTAAATTATATTTTCTCAAAATTTAAAGTTAAAATATCAATGTTTTAAATTTTAAATTTTAAATTAATATATATATAAAAATTTAAGTTAAGATTTAACAATGAAAATTTTCATTATAATTGATATATATTTAATGTGATGTACTATTTCCTGATATGGTTAAATTTTTAAAAAAATTAATAGATTTTTTCAGATTATATCAGATTTTATTTCCCTCTCCCTATCATTAGATGTAATATTTCCAGATATCGTTAATTTCTAAAAATATTAACAGATTTTGTAGGATTATGTCAAATTTCTTTTTTCTCATTTTCTAATATTATGTCATATTTTGGTATAATTGCTCCTCTTTCTACTTTATTTTATTAAATATGTATAAATTTGATGTGATATTGTTTAATTTTAAATGTCAAATTTATAATTTAAAATACCAACGTGTGAAAATTTTCAATTTAATATATTCAGGATTATGTCAAATTTCTTTTTCCTCTCCCTATCATCAGATGTGATAGTTCTTGATATGATTAATTCCCAAAAAATATTAACAGATTTTGTAAGATTATGTCAGATTTTGATATAATTTTAAATTTCTCTTTCTCTCTCTAAAATTACTATAGATGTCAGATTTCCCTATCATCAAATGTGATAATTCCTGATATGGTTAATTTGCAAAAGAATATTAACAGATTTTGTAGGATTGTGTCAGATTTGATTGATGTATCATCAAATGTGATAATTCCTGATATAGTTAATTTGCAAAAAAATATTAACATATTTTGTAGGATTGTGTCCAAGTTGATTGATGTAATATTTCCGAAAATGATAAATTTCCAAAGATTGTCAACATATTTTGTCAGATTATGACAGATTTGTTATCATAGCTACTCCTCTAAAATTACTATAAATATATTTGATTTGATTTGATGTGATATGATATTGCTGATATGGTTAATTTTCAAAGAGATTTTCTAAGATTATGGCAGGTTTCCTTTTCCTCTCTTGATCATCAATTGTGAGAGTTCCTGATATGGTTAATTTTCAAAAAATATTAACAAATTTTATTATGTAATCTTATTTTCCATGATTATGTCAGATTTATCTATCATGAATGTAATAGTTCCTGATATGATTAATTTTTGAAAAATATTGACAGATTTTGTAGGATTGTGTCAGATTTTGGTATAATAATTACTCTTTCTTTTCCTGTGTCAGATTTTGTAGAATTGTGTTAGATTTGATATCATGTGATATTGCCAGATATGTTAATTTCAAAAGATTTTCAACAGATTTTAGAAAATTCTAGCAGATTTGCATTTCCTTACGATTTGATGTGATATATATTTACTAATTTTCACATATTTTAAACAGATTTTATCAGATTCTGACAGATTTACTATCATACCTATTTGCTTTTTGTATTGCTAAGATTTCTGTTTGATGTGATGTAATATTGTGCTACTCTTTTTTCTTTCTTACGATTTGATGTGATATTTGCTAATTTTCACATATTTTATATAGATTTTGTCAGATTCTGAGAGATTTACTATCATACCTACTTTTTTTTTATCCCTAAGTAATTTGATGTGATATTTTATTTTATAAATTCTGATTTGATTTGATTGATGTGATATTTTCAAAAATAATTAATTTTTAAAAATTTTGAACAGATTTCGTCAGATTATAGCAGATTTGCTATTACAGCTACTATCTTTTTCTGCCCCTAAGATTTCTATATATAAATATTGATTCTCTCAGTTTACTTTTTTTAATGTTATGTGCTTTATCTATAAACTAATTTAAATTAAATGTAATATGCACAACTATTTCTAAGTTCCAAATGTAATACATTATGTCTAATACCTAATTATTTCTTAGTTACCGCAGCGAAGCGCGGGTGCTTAACTAGTTTTTATTATTATTATTTCTGTGGGACCGACGCGTGTCCTACAGCAGTGAGTAACCACATTGGGTCACACGGTTTTTACGGTGATTATTGAGCCGCCGCTATGACAGCAGGGAAATATGTGCGCCCTTCAATTTCTCTTCCATCTTACCTGCACCTGCAGCAACATCCGAATATGCATGCAATTGTCACATTCACGGCAAGTTATTGCTATAGCCTTTAGGTGTGATATGTTTTTCGCTTTAAGGGTTTTTAGACACTTTTGGAAAAAAAAGTAACCAGAAATGGTCAGTTCCTGCTGGTGTGACAACGATTTGTTAACTATCAATGTGGGCAACTATTTATGAATTGACTAATATGGCGCTAGCATGTTTTCTGGATAATGATATGGCACAATGAAGTTGAGAGAACAATTTGGACCACAATTAATGAATCAAGACAAAAAAAAAAAAAAAAAAAAAAAAAAAAGTTTCATACAGTAGGTTATATCCAGCGTGGCTAACAAATATATTATTTGAATTATTTGATCTTATATGGGCATTACGTACGTACCTTTCTCAGTTTACTGAGCTTACCTGACACCTGTAGAGAGATAAACCTGGCTTTTGAACAGTTGTTTCAGCATTGGATGCCAAGTTAATATCCTATGATTTCTTAGCTCTCTGAACAAATTGGCACAAAACATTCCTACAATATCAACCGCGTCATTTAAACATTTATCAACATAAAGTAGGTTCTTAATATCACTGAACTGAAACACTAAAGAAACAAATAATCACAAAGAGGGAGGGTTCCACAATTGTTAGGTGTTGGGCATTAGCTGTAGGAGGACAAGGGCACCTAATTGAAAACATAAGCACATGAATGCCCATCAATGATGCACCACACTAAAGGCCCACTTACAGAGAGATTTTTAAAATAGGACAGTACTGATCAACTACACACAAGGTATTATCAGCTAATGCAATTAAGTCGGCGTCTAACTCGCAACTCGTCTTTCTGTAGGGAGCATTAGCAACAACACTTAGAAGAGATTGAGGATGCAACACAGAGGGTATTAATACAAAGTGGGTGAGACCTCAATTACTAATAATAATAACCTAAACAAGCTGGGATTAAGAAAAGTACCAGTTTGGGGCGGGCTACTTGGAATACTGCAGCAAATTCTCTGTACCTGGGATGGTTTGCATACTGAATTTTCAGCAAGACAAAATGAGTGTGACCGTTTAACGGGCAAATTAATAAACAGGCTCCGGTCCCCACCCTAAAATCAGAAAAAATGTTTCCAATTACAAAGATCAACTCAATGGTCCAGAGCATAGGCATTTCAAATAAGATTTAACTACGGTAATTAGATTTCTCAACTACATGCTTGCCAATAAGCTTTTCAATAACTCAAAAAGTAATTTAACTTGGAAGGAAAAACTAAAAACAATTTTTAATATGTACATCTAACCCACAAGAAAACAAACATTAATCTCACTCTTGCCTCGACAGTAGAATTTGTAAAATCAGTGTTAGCTTCTGAAAATTCCTCTTCTTCTGATCACACAAAGCAATCTGCAGTAGCCGATTTCTACTTCATTGAAAGCTGAATAGCTTGCTAAGAATATGATGGGCTCTCCACGTGCTTTGCCTCTATATCATGGCCAAACGCACTTTTACTAGGGCAGTTAACCTCCCCGAAAGTAGAAGCATGTTCACCGGCTATATCAGCGGCTGTATTGGGCTCTAAAGTGGCTTCCATTCTAATATCCACTGAGCGGCCCGGCCCGGCAATTTGAAAGGTGCTGGGCACGAATGAAGTGGGGGAGTAGGAGGATCTGATGGCCGCGCTATGGAGAGGACGCATAGACCGCTTCCTATCCGGTGAGTCCCGCAAGGAAACTCTGCATACGGGACAGGTAGACTGTTGCTTTAACCATATATCTATGCAGTTCGCGTGGAATGTATGCCCACAATAGGGAAGCAATCGAAGAACATCTTTCTCTTGATATTCTGAGAGACAGACTGTGCATCTGCCAAGAAGAATTTCATTCGTTAGGCTTGCAGATCATATTTACTAATGGCCACAATGTTGCAATTTATAAGTAGGAGAGAGCTTGAAAAGATGGTGAATAACAAGTGTTACCAGAAGGGAATAAGAAAAACATCATAAGAAAATCTACTATCAGCATATAATTGCATACAACTGAAAACGAATTGCAGGCAATTGAAGTGCATAGTTAAAATCTAAAATGAAAGTGACTAAGAATGACATGCTATCACACGAGAGACACATAACGAAACCAAAGTTGCCACCCTAAATATTTCATCGTTTCAAAAAGAAACAAAGAACCAGAAGAATTCAGGATGCAATAATTCTTCTTAGCAACAGCACCATGCGATAAGTTATCCCAACACTACTGGAAATACAATACTACAATAATTTTTATTGCCTCTACTTACAAGACAGATTTATTTTCATCATTTTAGAAGCATATGATGCAGACATACGGTCACGTATAATTGTTCATTAATCAGTTTTTGCATACACCACCCTTTAAAATGGCAATACTGATTACATAGAAAAATTAACCAAGCCAACAACAATTCACTGCAATCCAGAGTAAATAACAATACAGCATAAGCGAAGGAATTTGATAATAATACAGAATAAGCGAAGGAATTTGATAATAAAAATAGAAGGGGAGTGGAAAACGAAGATGAATAATAAATACCAGCAGGACTAAATAAACAAATCTGTACCTCATCTTTCCCTTAAAAATAACTGATCGGACACTTTGATTCATAGCACAAATCTACTATGTTCTAAAATACAAAAAAAACAGTCGGATATTAGCTGACAATACAACAACATTTACAACCTTTCAAGTACCTTTTTAGATCGGGAAAGAATGGGCTTCCAAATCAGGTCTGCATAGGACTGTATTTAGATCTGCATGTAAACTTCCCAGACTCTAACTACCGAAAACAATTCTCTGTTAATCTTAGATTATACTTTTAGTAGTTCTATATAAGAATTGATAGGTAATAACCATTTTGTCTTCCAAAACGATCCAACTAAAGTCCAATCTGACATTTGCGTTATCCAAGGCACCCTATGCTCATATTCACTCTGGCATTGCCCTCAAGTAATTTTATCGAGGACAAAATCTTGAACTTGTAAAAATTTGCTCTATTTGCAATGAAAGTGAGTATACATAATCAAGAATAAAACTGCAATTTCAAACGGACAGATGCAGCAGACAAAAAGAGAAGAATGTATGTGATCAGTTAACATCTCGCACTGAAGTAGGTAGAGCCTGTTTTGAGGCGATTATATTAAAATAGATTATTGAATAAACACTGCCCTTAGAGATTCCTAACAGGAACTTGATGGATTCTTTTGATGAAAACTCAAACCTAAATTACTTTGAGAGAAATATTCTAATGAGAAAATATTACATAAAACTTAATGTTACAAGATTACCAGGTTACCACTGAAGTTGACTCTAGAATTTGCCTCAACCTATTGAAAATGAGCTACAACATGGTATAAACCTCTATTTCAATATAACTAGAATGAAAGGGCACACACATGAAAATAAAAGGAAGAAACATGATAGATGGTATAGGGAGCATCCATGATTCTCAGATGTTTGCATAACTGAGCAGTGAAGAGATGCGCTTAAGAAAATGAACTTACTGTGTATCTTGCTCAGATCGAGAATATTCATCACCAAACTTCTTAGTTGGAAAGTTAGCTACAACTACAGGTTCCAGACCATGGATCCCACGCTCCATCTGATCCACAAGAGATGGTTCATCATGAGCTAAAGAAATTATGCATAATCTCCAACCAACATTCAAGCTACAGAAAATGGTAAAAATGTATTGAGACCCTCAACTATCGTCCATTTTAAAATGGCCCCCTCAACTTCAGTATATATATATATATATATATATATATATATATATAGAGAGAGAGAGAGAGAGAGAGAGAGAGAGTCCGGCTACTATACTATTAATAGTACCAAATTATTAGTACTATCAAGTTTTCTACCCTTTGGTCATTTTTACTCGTTAGATTTTACTATTTTCCCAACCACCTATTAAATCTAAGGGGCCCACTATCATCTCAACCACACATCTTTTAATTTAAGGGTTAAAAACTTAATAGTACCAACGACTTGATACTATTAATAGTATTCCAGTCTAGCTATATATATATATATATATATATATATATATATATATATATATATATATATATATTTACTGACATTACCTTAACTTTTGTGTGTGTGTGATTTAGTCAAATAAATTGGGGAGTTCATCAAATTTGCCAATGTTACTATCAAATTAATAGCTTTAATCACATTTTAGCAAATAAAATTGAATTAATTAACTACTAATAGATGACAGAGCCATAAAATTTACCAAAAATTTCAACTTAACTAACTAGGCCTATTTCAAAATGGAGTATAGTTGAAGAGGTCTCAGTTAGAAAGAAAAAGAATTTTGAAGCAGCAGCAGCAACATAAGAACAGGTAATGCTTATACTAACACTAGTCTATAGTATTAGTATGAAAAGCTTTTAGAACAAGCTAGTACGATCAGATACACACAGTAAATTAGTGAGACTGCTTCATTGCTCAACAGAAACCCTTCAGCAACCCAACCAACAGGAATCAAAATAAGCTTAAATCATTAAAGAAGAGAGAGAGAGAGAGAGAGAGAGAGAGAGAGAGAGAGAGAGAGAGAGAGAGAGAGAGAGAGAGAGAGAGAGAGAGAGAGAGAGAGAGAGAGAGAGAGAGGGAACTGACGATGCTTAGTTCGGATCTAGATGCGGTGGGGAAGGATCTCCGTGAGGCCCTGAGTTGGATTCGGGCGCAGATGAGCCTTGTGCACACGAACACTATGAACATGGTGCTCACCGCGAACCCTATCACCGTCATCACCAGATTTATCCCCGGCGATATCATCTTCTTCCCGTTCCAACTCCTCTTCTCCTCTCCTCCCCTCCCCCTCTCCCTCCTCCCTATAGTAATACTACGCCTACTCTTCTTCCTCTTCCTCGTCAAAGCAACCCAAAAAGGAGCAACAAAACCCTACGAAGCTCACCTCCGAAGCCGCCCATGGCCTCTGGCGCCTTGTTGAAGAAACGAAACCCTAGTTGAGCGCAATAGACGAACGGAATGGGCGAGAATTAAGGGGTATTCACAGCGCCATTTGAATCAAAATCGGAAGGTCCCAATCCCGAATCCCGATCCCCAACAGTAGATAGAGACGCAGGCAGAGAGAGAGAGAGAGAGAGAGAGCGCGGGGGTAGGGGTGAATGGGTGGGCGATGGGGAGACCTTATTTTGGAATCCCCACCGTTGTTTTACTCTTAATTATGTAACGAGTTTTTAAGGGATCTTTTAATGCGCTCCTTTCCTTTTCACTTTTGATTAATTATTAATTATTATTTTTTTAATTATTATTATTATTATTTTATTTTTTCTCACCGGGCATGTAAAGGGGTGAAAGTGATATCGAAATGGATGGATTGATTTTCCTTTTCAGGACATTTTGTTTGAGTGGGGAGCGCAAGAGACGAAGATGAAGAGTTTAAGATTCGAACGGCTTTCGTAGTGGGCGGAGTCGTGCTTACAAGCGCGAGCACAATTAACTGTAATTATTTCTTTTTTTTCTCGCAGAAAGATAATATGTTGTTTATTTCATTCATTTATTTTTTTAAAAATAAATTTAATTAGGCTTTAAATATCAACCATTAATTTTGCAGAGTATTTGTGTGAGTGCTAAATGAGATTCAGAACAATTGATTCTTGAGAAACTATTAAGTTACCTTGTGAGTAAGTACCCAATTTCGTTCCCAATGGTCACCCGTTCAGATTAGGAATGTGATTGATATCAATTAATAGATTCATTTTCTTTAGATTAGGAATGTTATATTAATAGATTCATTTTTTTAATAGATGCAGACCAAATTTATTAAATTCGATCAAATTAATTAAATAATTAATTAATAATAATCAAACTCAATAAATTTAGGTAATAAT
Source organism: Tillandsia leiboldiana (assembly GCA_029204045.2). NCBI lineage: Eukaryota > Viridiplantae > Streptophyta > Magnoliopsida > Poales > Bromeliaceae > Tillandsia > Tillandsia leiboldiana. Next base: position 33,789,140 of record CM055073.1, on the reverse strand, counting down.
ATTACAATTAGCTCAATTGATAAATAACATCACCATTTCGATTAAAAGTAAATGTCAATAACTTGGAGGTTGGAGATGCCCTGCAAGCAAGGCCAGGCCATCAATTAAGTAGCAATGCTGGGAAAAGGCGTATTTGACTTCATTATTTCCAACAGAATCCCAGATCGAACAGGCAACAAATTTGCCTTTTGTTTTATTAAAAAAATATGCTACATGTACAACTCCAAGATTTATAAACTCCTTGGGAATTTTAGTAAAGAAAAAAAAGAAAAGACAATATGGTAAGACTAGTGAGTTAAGAGGGACCATAATAAGAAAGCTAGGATGCGAAGTTTACATCCTAATTATAGGACGAATAGGTAGGCATTGTTCTTTATTAAATTCCACCCAAATCAAGACAATAATGAGCATTTGACAAGGACACTTCAAAATTCAACTAGGGTAGTTATTTTAGCTAAGAGAGGGTTTCATCCAAACCATTAAACTGGACGAAAAGACAATATTCCATCTACCGGAAGCAGAGGTTCCAACTATCAGATCCCAACAGTTTAACAAATCACGAATCATCGACCAAAAAAAAAAATATTATTATTTGCGGGCATCTGTATGGCCCGCCTGCTGTCGCGATCATTGCCACCCAAATAATTAACTAGTGGTGGTGAATATATTTGCAAGTGATTTTGGTGAAAAAACTTAGGCGGAACAATATCACCAGCCACTTGCAATTTAGAACGGTTGGGCCACTAACACACTAAAATTCTATTCCTCTCATCTCATTAGAGAGGTATGGAATGGAATAGGCAGAAGCGCAATGCTTTGCACTGATGATACTTCACACATGTAACCGATTCCATCTCATATAATAAACTTAGGCTACAAGGAGTGGTGAGATATTTGCAAGCATGACCATGGGGTATAAAAGTTTCCCTAACTAGATCTATAGATTTTCGTTTTTCTACAACTGCAGAGACTTGTCAAAGACATTTTATCACCAACAAACCTTTGATTTGTCTTGAAAACCAATCCTCCGTACCTTAAGAGTTAAGATCAAACACATCCACTGAAGCATGTGCAGGAACAGCAGATGGCGAGCCTAGTCAATAAGATGCTCGGTGGGTGAGGGGGTACGAGCAATTAGCTCCCACCACAGAATTGAACATAGGCAACTATTAAAACAAAACTAGGAAAACAACTCCGCCGTAAAGAACAAACACTTAAGTACACACATCTAAGTAAGCCGCGTGATCATGCATAATAAAATTATCATACTCGATCATTGTTGGAAAACTCTGATTCTGGGGGCGATAATCGATAAACAGAGAATAAGCAACTATAGGTTAGCCAACTACTGGTGCCTGTTAATGTATAGTATTTTGTTATGGTGGAAAGAACGACTGTGACTGCAGATCTTTTAATGGTTCAACAAAGGTCATACAAAAAATACTACAACTAAAACAAAAATATGAACAGGGGGGTAAAACTTCATGACTGAAAAGCATTGGAAATATCTATCAGCTGCTGAATGAGCTAATTTTTATTACAGTACCTTCGATTACTGCTGACTGAAAAGCATTGGAAATCTGCACACGGATTACGTCTTGCCGGAAATTGCCGTGTGCTTGATGATGCTGTGCCTTACATTGTAGAAATACCTCAAATGGATCACCCAAAGTGTGTATTCTGTCGAACCCACAGGAACTTTGAGATAAACCATATGATTTATCCTTGTGTTCTTAATTCAATCCTGTGAAAGAGCATATACTACAGCAGTTCTACTGGGAGCGTACACCGAGATCGACCGAGGCCTGTTATCATAGGTTCCCTCCTGTGAAGCGTCGAAAGATCAGATGTTATTTCTTTTGCTCGTATGAAGTAAAATACATAGTTCACAAAAAGGAACAGCTGGCCACGTTATCAGAGCCTTACACTGCTGAAGTACTCGGCATTGTGAGCAATGCGACTGAATCCACCAAATAACTTACCATCAGAGTCGAGAACCACCTTAAATAAGAAAAGAAAATAGTGCATCAAGTTCTGCTAACTTTGAGTAGAAGGGTTTACTGACATTACGGGGAATAGAGGTTTAACGTAAAACCATAGCGCCACATTTCCAGATTTGAGTAGCATTGTAGTACAAACAGGAGAGGATCTTGTTAAAGGGGAGGGTGTGGTGGAGTTAACGTTGCTCTAATCTTAAGAATTGGAACTTCAATAATGGGATTTTATTAATAGCAAATAGTAATACATCCAAATACTAGATTATTTACACTTTCACTCTTTACCTAAAAGAATAACAAAAACAGTCAGACTTATTCCACGAACATGTTAACCCTACTCAAAACTCCATATCCCCAACTCAAATGAAAGTTCTATGAAAGTAAAATTAGATACTGGTGGAAAATGCAAGTAAATTATAGACATAAATCATGCTAAACATGTAAATTTCATATTGCAATTATGAGTTTGCAACTGTTAAGTAAGAAAATACAAAAGTTACGTATGCAAGACCCTTCTATTCATTAGAAAATCAAACTTGACTTGCAAAAAACTGGAGAAAGATGCATACCTTGTATTTTCCAGGCTTTGAGCAACCAACTCGGTAGTCAAAATAACTATTGCTCCAATGGAAATTGAAAACAAAGACCAAATCTCCCCGCTCAAAGATAATGATCCTATCACCTTCATCTTTCCGCGATATATACTGGTGCTCCGAAGTCATGAACTGCAATTACATGGTCCATTCTAACACTTAGCATCCATATTTGCATATCCAGACCAGATAACTAAGGGCGACAATAAAAGCACTTAAAATTTGCAGCAGATAATTCAAGAAAAAAGAAAAATTGCAGCAGTGCAAATGAACAAATTCCCTTTTAAAGTAAAAGAGCAAAAGCACTAAAGCCTAATCAAGCTCTTGCATCCATAGGTAACATATGTACAATAAAAAGCAATACATACTCCATATTTTTCCTCAAGAAGTTGCATTGCCTGATCGAATTCTTGCATTCCATGATATCTAAGAAAATCTGCATCGCCCTGCATAGTTAATTAAAATAAAAAATGGGATATAACTGCTTTTAGTTTGGATAAGAAGCACATGCTCAAAGGAAAATTTTCCATCCACTAAAAAAGCCACTAAGCAAGATAATTATTTTCACAAACATAGGAGAATTGTTAAAGAAAAAGACAGCTAAGAAAAACTAAAATTAACCTGACTAATTATCTTCTACCCTAATCAAAAGAAGAAACAGTAACCTTTAGTTCAAATCTTATATCTTACAAAGGAATATAAAATCTAGCCCACTATAACTTTCTTCTCAGATTTCGCAGTAGGGTGTTTCCTTTTCTTTTGGTCAGCATTTGTGTATTGTACAAAAACTATGTTAAACTTAGACAACTGGATTTCACAAAGATTTTACGACCGGTGATACTAACATGGCCGGTGCTATGATGTCGTAGAGAACATCAGATGACACTAATATTCCATTCAATAATACTGTGTTTCATCTTTTTGCTCTAATGTTACTTGTCACTATTATAGTCAGAAAAGTAGGTTGCAGTTCAAACTTTTTCTGAAAGGAGTTGCAGTTCAAGATTTACAAGATCAAATCGACGACGGCATTTATCAAAACTATCATTGTTCCCCGGTATCACTGAACCATTGGGAAGATGCTGTTCGCCTCTAGGAAAGTCTATCCATTCTGTCGGACAGGAAAACAACGACAAAGAATTGAATAAATCAATAAAATTCTTTAATTTAAAAAATGATTATTGAAGATAATCACACGACTGGATATAGAGTTCACATATCCAATGAATGTAATAAATTTACTAACCTGGATGCCCAAACTCATTTCCCATAAAATTCAGATATCCTTCTCCACCCAAACCCATAGTTATTAGTCTAATCATTTTATGTAAAGCAATTCCACGATCAATACGTGGAGTTGGCGGTCTATCCAGAGCCATGAAATCATACATGTCCTGTAAGTGTAACAAAAGCTTTAATAGACGAGACAACCTGCTTTAATCACCAACTTTCAAAGAAAAAGAACTACATCAAGAAAGATGTGGGAAACATAATAGCATGATTTCAAAAATAAAAAGTAAAAGAAACCTACTCAAACCTCTTAGAGGGAGATAGAAAAAAGGAAAGAGAAGTTTCTTAAAAACAAACAATTATGATTAAACCTGAATAGTAAGTGACACTAAAGTCCTAAATGAAACTAAAGTTGTCAGCAGTCAGTTATGTAGCATTTTCATCGAGTAGAAACAAGAGACCCCTTCAAGGTACCTGCAATTTGCACATCATATATTGCTGTAGAAGATTAAATTTTTGAAAATATAAAACAGAAATTTAAACACCTTGTCCATAAGCCAGAATGCAATTGTCTTGTCACCAACTAGAGCTTGATCATGACTTTCAGCATAAGCAACACATTTCTCTGACCACCGCCTGTTTGTAAGTGTGTGGACAATGTCGCCCATTTTCCAATCTTCGTCCTTCAATCTGTGCCAAACATTAAGAGAAAGAGGTTTGAATATCACTTAAAAGCCTTCCTGAATAAAGAAATTTTCAAGATGCTGACTGTACAAAAGAACTTTTCATAGCTAACCGTTTCAGGGAGAAAGCATTTTTGGTAAGAAAAAATATGATTCTTTCTTTTCTATGGCACATCATGATGATCCTATAAGCCCCTATGATAATAGGCATGTGTCTTTCCATTCTTGTATACTTCTCCATTAAAAGACAACAAAAGCAAACAATAGCAAAGCTCTGAACCAGTAAGAATTGTGGTTAGATATTTCAAGTACTTACTGGAGAAGTTCAATCCACTTGTCAGCAACGGCCATGTGAAGGCGATAGTCAAAACCTACACCACCATCTTGAACAGGAATGCAGAATGTTGGCATTCCACTAACCTGTAAAAAAGGTAACACAATGTAATAAATACACAAACAAGTTCATGCAATAACAAAGATTTGATACATGATCAAGATACAGGTGTAATAATCACTCCATTTTTTTTTGGCACTTACATCTTCACCAATAGCAACAGCCTCAGGATAAAGTCCATGAATAAGATCATTCACCAGCATCAAATAGACAACTGCATCTACATCGGTGGCAAAACCAAAGTATTCATTGTAGTTCCCAGTAAATGACACCTGGAAGAGAGCAGATAAGGGGAACAAATTAGATCATTCTGAATGTCCAACACAGGCATCTGTCTCATGTACATGTTTGGTGGTGGCAACTGCCAACAGCCAAATCTGTGTAATTAAATCCTTTTTGCAGCATGATGGGGCCGTTCCATTTGGCCTACTGGAATGCTTAAACTATATATTGTGTGATCAGAAAACCTAGTAATTGTATAGCATGTATAGTTTTATTTAGGCAAGTACAATCCTACTGGTGGCTGGTTCTCTTAAAGCATATACAGACATACTGTAATTATCACCACCAAAAGCAAGAAGGGCTCAAAAGAATCGAGCAGTAGAGGCTCTCCCTTACTTGTAAGCCATGGTGAGTATACATCATTGATGTCACACCATCAAAACGGAAGCCATCAAACTTGTACTCCTCGAGCCACCATCTTGCATTTGAAAGTAAAAATCTTAATACCTATACAAGGGAGGGAATAGATTAGTGATACACAACAGAAGAAATGACCAAAATGAATTAAGATACCTAACCAAGAAAATGTCAATTTGGTCATTACCTCCCAACTTCCATAGTTAAAAAGGCGAGAATCCCACATCCAATGATAACCGCGTGAACCGGAGTGGAAGTATTGTGTATCTGTTCCATCAAACTGATTTAAGCCATCTAGGACATTGTTTGATGCATGACTGTATGCAGAGAACAGGAGGGCCGAACGTGAGATTCAATGCTATCATTAGTGTATACACATAGAAATGATTCAGCTTCAAAAATCTTAATTTTCGACCTGTGGACAATATCCATGAGAACAAGTAGACCCAGCTCATGAGCTTTGTCAATCAAGGACTTGAGATCATCTGGAGTACCAAATCGACTACTTGGTGCAAAAAAGTTAGTAACATGGTACCTGCAAATATAAATCAAATTGTGGACATCTTTAGGAAAAATGAAGAAAGAATCAAATATAGGGTATGCCAAAAGTGAAAAGAAATTTTGAAACTAACAATCCAACATTTACATCATTCAGGAAAGGCAAAAATATTGCCGAGGAGAGAAACACTACAAAATTCAGTTTCATTCATTTAAAGTTAATCTGGGTGATGAAGTACGTCTGAATGGGCTGTTTTCCGCTTGGAAAAAATAAAAAGGAAAACGAACGAGTTCCGGCTCTAGATAAGACATTACACGCATCAGCTAGGCATGAGATTGCAGTTACAGACCAACTTAAACATAAGAAAATGTCATAATTATTGTCTTCCGCATTTAAGCACCAATCCAAAAGCCAAAGAAACAACACAACAACAAAAGAAAGACGGAATACTGGAATTACCCAAAGCTCGCATAGTACGAATGCTCTTGAATTGCCATTATCTGTACAGCATTGTATCCAAGCTTTTTAATCCGAGGTAGTACATCATCCCTAAAGCTAGCATATGTGTTGATCTTGGGCTCCTGCAATTTAGACTATAGATTAGTGCAGAAAGATAACTAGCAGTAATCACATAACAAGTGGTAAAGACAACTTCTGCAATTTAGACATGCAATCATGTTACGGGAAAATAGTATTAGGAACAAAACAAGGAATTTGCATAATAATTATATTTGTTTAGCTAACTTTGGCAACATTTGTATCAAGGATTCAAGTGCCCATTGCCACAGGCCATGCCCATCGTGCCATACCGTATAGATAAGATATCAACACGATATAGCCCGTATGCCAATGGTACAGTTCAACTCTCTTTTCTTAAAAACTAGCAAGTTGTTATCTCAATAAAATGCAAAAGATTTGATAAAGATATATAATAAGCAATTAGAAAATATTGGTGACAAAGAAAATTAATATTTCCTGCCATTGTGTCGGTACACAGGTATTTTTTGTAACCGGCATGCATCGGCACAATACGACATGCATCGTGCCATACCGTGTCAGCAAGTTTTCCACACTACGACGTCCTATGGTAGTTAAATCCTTGGTTTGTATTTAATTTGCGCAAAAGAAGACGATGGAGGAGAAGTAGACAAGAGAAACAAGTTTGAAGTAAAAAAAAATTCTCCAGTTAGCATTATTAGAAGACATAGTAAAACTAACACACCTGGAACTTTATGATTCATTTATCTACCCTTTCAAACAGTGTAAAGAAGCACAGAAGGACTAAAACAAGTAAAATCATCACAGTTCTCAACAAGATGAGGAAATGATTTCTGCAAATTATCATTGAGAATCCAAAGGAAAGACTGCAATACCGGACTACTCATTCCAACATGTGATTCATAAATTCGCAATGATTTTGGAGCCTTGGGTTGAGGGTATTGAAATACATACTTTTCCTGCAGAATCAACCAAAACACCTCAGCACAAGTTTACATTTGGAAGAGAGATGTAAAGTAGTAAAAAATGAATATGTATTAACCAATAGTAATAATACTAATGCGCAATCATATCAACAATTTTTTTTTTCTTTAAGAAATGCAGGAAAGATATAGTAAGATTACCTCCTCAGGAGGATCATAATAAATCCCATTATATGGTATTTCGCCTGGGGCCTGTACAGAAAACTTTATCCATGCTGGAATTGAATCTTTGACACCAGATGGAGTATCCATGTGTATCTAAGTGAGAGTTATACATGGGTTAGAATATCTCCAAGATATATACCAATAAATAAAAGCACATTTTTTATGTTTTCAATATATAAAGTACACATGATTGCCAACACAACTGTGTGTGCTTCATGTTATTTGCTAATCACTGCAAATACATTTGAATTCTGTGAGATAAAGTACCTTTACACGCGAGCCATGCAGAATAGGTGGCGAGCCATCTGCATTGTTAGGCAGAAAAATCTCCCATACACCAAACTCATTCTGAAAATAATAATTATTAGGTATTAGAAGATGCCGATGGGATGCAAGTCAATCAGCAATGCAAGTTACAGAAAAGAACTACTTTATTTTTAGAGAATGCCATCCAATTATCAAGGTAGAAAGTAACTCTCCATGATCCAGATGAGAAAGAAGCACCTTCAGAGCTTTTTTAAGGTTTATATTTGCACATTGTACAGTTTCTGACGGTCGTCTTAAAAATTTTATTTTCTCAGACTAGTCAATATGCAGAAAAATGCAGTATCTGCAGCCATATCAGCAAGAATTGAAAACCTATTTACTGTGTATAAGTTCAGTAAAACAAGTCAAGTAACAGATTAATCTACAGCTGACATAAAGAAAGCAAAGACATATACATCCAAGCTAGAACAACGTACTCGGGCCATAACATCTGCATTTGGATTCCAGTTGTTAAAATCTCCTATTAATGCTGCAGACTGAAAACAGAATAAAATGGTTAGTCCAAGCAGTTGGCTTATGTAGGAAATCTAAGGCAACATATAGTTCATTGTAACATAAACATCATGAGACATGAAAAGGAATAAAGCTAAAACAACATATTCAAACTACAATAAGAAAGTAAACTGTGGAAATGAGAGATCATATATAAGTCATCCAACCAATCTTTATCAGTGAATTATGAAAAGGACACACCTTCGCTCCAGGAGCCCATTCTCGATACACAATACCATCCGCACTGGGGAAAAATAACAAGTAAAATAATTGGAGTTACATACTTCTCACAAGCATCAAACAACTACTTAACACTTTATATGGTGCATTCCAAGAATTCATCGTTACTAATTATAAACGAAATCATCATGCCCGATGGCTAAAATCTAATTAAAAAAGAAAGATGATTAGATAATGTATAATAAGGAATTAGCAACAAAAACCAATATCATGCAATTCAGTACACACATCGAGGCAAGAAAATTTGGATGTTAAAAATTTAGTTAATGCTTCTTCATAGTTTCCTTGTAGGAAACTCTTATCTGTTTTATCTATCTCTCAATTATAGAATAAAATTGACAAATTAAAAAGTAACATGGATGTGTACGGTCAGGATATGCAAGAAAGCATGCATATATTTTTCCGCAAGGGATCAGTTCTTCATAAAACTGAATTACAGGTGCTGCATCTATGAGATTTTTATCACGTCCACCGAATATTTCTATTGATAGAGATAAAGAACAGGCTACAAACTGTCTTTCAACAATATATTCTACTATTATTGGTGATGAGGACCTAAGAACAGGTTCATGGATTACAGCAACTTATTCAAAAGGGAGATTAAATGACATGTTGCAATGCAGAGAAAGAAAATAAAGCTAACCTGCGGTGAAAACCAAAATTTTCATAACCACGAGAAAAAACTTCCAAGCCACCTTCGTATTGATCAATGAGAGCACGCATTTTCCTGTATTGACTGTATCTGTTTGTAACCAGTAAACATACAATTGATATTAAATTTTGTTGACAGTGTAAAACGTGTTAATGAAAGAGAAGAGCATTAATTGGGGAAATAGAAAACAAGCTAGTCTGCTCTTATATGTTTTAGCAAATTTATCTCTTCATACAGCACAAATTGGGGAACATACAATTTTATGGCCTTAAAGTGTATTACTAAAACTTACCTCTATATACGTTAAACAATCACTCGGCTATTTTATATCAAGTAATACACTGCACGATTCATACAACTAATTTCATCCTAAGATCTATATTATTTACAAAGAAAGATCTCTACCATTTTTCTGTAATGTCCTCGTACAAGTGTCTATCTTCAATTTTTTCAGTTCTTAAACTTCAACTTTCCTAGTTGGTTTGTGGCTTTGCTTACTTTGATGAACTTATGTACTTTGGTACATGGGAGCAGGAGTCCCAATATTACTTTAGTTGGTTCTTATTTTGCACTCATCAAGCAGTACCTTTTAGCCCAATTTATTTCAAGCAATTTATTCCACATATTTTGAGAATCTCTTTATAACGCAGAAATAGGCTGTTGTATCAAAAAGATTTGAGAAACAAGCAACCTACCGATAATCAAGATGTGCATGGTGACCTTGCAAACATGGATCGATATCATAGATCCTTTGTCCGTTACCGGGTGGTGGAATAGATCTTGGCTTCTCCTCTACTACCTCAACACTGTTCTTGGCTTGAGAAATAACACTCTCTTTGTCTCCTTCCTTCATGCTCCCCTCATGCATAACATCTACAGTGCCAACAGATTCCTCCTGTGATACCTAAGCAGCAAATAGAAGCCAGTCATGGGAATGGACATCATAAAACAAAAACACACTTGCTTGAGAGTACACAAATTTCTTGATGATTAAAAGCCACCGAGAAGCTATATGAGGAAAGGATAGATGAATAGTACTTTGAAATGGTATCTGAAAAGAATAACAGAATCGCCTGTAAGCTAGTTAACTAGGCAAGACCAGCCCATCATAAAATCAGAAAACAAAACAAATATAGTTACATTGCTAGCTTGTACCTGCAAATCATCAAGTGCTTGTTCATCTGCAACTGAATCTGCAGAAGATGATAAGCCATCACTTTGCCCGCCTGGAATCAGCACCTTTCCGGATGCAGCAACAGTAACAGATGAAGAATGCCGGCAATCAATAGAATTTCCACCAAGAATGCTCCCTAAAGAAAGAACAAACAAGCAGTAAACAATTGGAAACTTTAAGTCGTATGAGACGAACATCGTGATAGGAATATATGCAAGAAGAATTACAGAAGTGCGCCTACAAACTAGTTAATTGAGATATAGGTGTTCTCAAAGGGACACAGGTTAGTCTATATTTGGATTCACTCTCCAGCTAAAGGAAAAATGACCACATCTCTGGTATAGCATTTTAATTCGGCAGCGTAGCTGTGACATTATGGCTTCGTGGAGGCAACACAGCTCAATCAAACCTCGACAGTACGGAGTTCTCAAGCAACCAAATTCACCATTGCACGACCTCTTATATCTTCACAACAACAAAGCGTCCCTACGTTCAAATTTTCAAAGTGCCAACATAGTAAACAGGGCTTCTCTGAATTTTCCACACAGATCGAGAGAAGCAAAACCTGAAGAAACAAAACACAACCAAATCCACCGCAACAATTCTCTTCGTCTTCTTCAACCACTTTCCACTCTGCAGTGTCATATCGACATCTCGCACTACAAAATCTAAGCACAACAAGTCGCATTCAAAGAGCAAAGCAACACCCCTGCCAAGACCATCATAATCATAAATCAGGACCTACAAAGAGGGGAAGAGATCGACGAATAACAAAATCACGACCAACAACAACACTCTCGCTTAAGATGATCGTGCTAAGACGAAGCATTCGCCCCCCAATCCTTCCGAAGAGGAACGGAGAGGAGAAACCACATCGCGATATCACGAAGGAGACGCGGAGTGAGAGAGCTTACGCGGAAACGTCTCCTTCCTCGGCAGCATCAGCGAGAGATCGACCCCGCGATCGCCATGGGCGCCGGATCGAGCTGCGAGCCCCGGGCCTCGCACGGCGGCGGGGACGCGTATCCCGGAGAGCGCGAACGACATTAATGGAGATCGCCGAGACCTCCGCCTCCTCCGATCCCTAGGGTTTTGGACGGAGGAGAGGAGAAGAGACGAGTGCGATATCGAGAGGGAGTGTTCTCGATCAAAGAGAGAGAGAGAGAGAGAGAGAGAGAGAGAGAGTGAGAGTGTTTGTGTGTGTGTGAGGGGGGGGGGGGGGGGGGGGGATGGGGGGTGGATGAGATCACATAAATAATGCGCGAGGAGGAGTATAAAGCGTTGGGGTCGGGGGGGATGGGTGACACGTGTGGGGTGGAGAGGTGCATGGAGATAGCCAGTGGGCCCCACCCACGGCGTCGTATTGTACCGAAGAGGGAGAACGGAAACAGAAAAGTGGGCGAGGGAGATTGGCGTGAGAAGCAGATTCGAAGGATATTTTGCGTTGGGCTCTTAAAAATGAGTCTTACTTTCCGCGTTAATCACGAATATGCCATCGCCCGCTTTGCACTCGATAAAAAACGGCCTGAACCGCAATTTTTGTTGATTAATGTTTTAAATTAAATAAATACAATAAATATGAATTACAATATTCAAAAGATATGTATATATATATAAATTAATAAATATTTAAAATATTATTAAGCAGGTACCAATCAATTTCTAAAGCTGGCAATATATTTTATTTAATTCAAATAAAATAAGTATCCAAAGTTTACAATTTTAGTATACATTTTTATCATACAGTAGACTACATATATATATAATCAACGTTTCAAGGAACTTTCAAAATTTATGGACCAGGTGCACCAAATAATAATATCTAGAGCAAGTATGATTTAGGCGGTGCACAAATATTATTATAATTAGGATAGTTAGATTATGTTATTTAATTAATAATTAATGACCGTGGAGTATTATAATAAAGTAATGTACTAATGAAACTTTAGAGCTCAGTGTTGACTTAAAGCTGAATCATTAACATCTGGAATCTACCTTAAATTCTAATATATCTCTATAATAATAATAGCTATTACTTTAATTTTAAGGAATCGATTATTTAATATAATATTGTATTATAATGTTGTTTTATATATTATATATAAGTGAACAGGTGAGATTATATAGAACAAATGCAAATTATGATTGGTTTTGATAGTCATTTGGAAATAAACCACAGCACATGCTAAGTTAGTTTTACCAAATACATGTTATGTTATTAAATTAAATGACTATGATGATTGTCAATTCACTAACCACTAAGTAAAAAAGAAGATAATTAAATTAAATTAAATTAAATTAAATTAAATTTAAAATTAAACAAGATCCAAAGCAATCAAAGGCAAAAGAGAAGCCCAATTAAGGCCCAGTAAATTGAGGCCCAAGTTTGTTCGGTAATCCACGAAACGAAGGTCCAAGTCCATAAATCTGCGCACCAACTAGAGGCCCAGTTTCAAAGCTATATGATTTTTCTCATCTCATGTGCCAAATTCACTTCCCTTGATTTATCTTAGCTTTTCCCATTGCAGTAAAATCAACACTCCAAAAGCATACCTAAAAATAAAGATTTATGGAAAAAAAAAAAAAAAAGTAGCCTCAAATATGATTTGAGAATGAGAAACTCGAGCTTCAAACTGAGTACAAATTTTTAAGATGGGCAAAATTAACTCAGCTCAAATTTTGCTCGAACTCAGCCTAAAAATTAGGATGGTTGGTATGCTGATATGCTGATATAGTAATCTAATTATCAAAAAATTCGATTAGAATAGAATTATCAAATTCCAAACAAAAGGTCGAGTTTGAATAGAATTGAATTGGAAAAATCTTTTAAAATGTTTTGAACTCGTACCTATTCATTGCGAACGTTGAAACTTTTTAGCCTTTGAACACTTCATAGCTCTCTCTATATATATAAATAAATATTGTAATATTTATTTTGTTATATCTAATCTTATTCTCACACGAGGTTTTTGTGGGTTGTTGTTACAATCCAGCGAAAAGTGATAAAGAAAACGAAACACAACCAATAGCCTCCGCACAGAGTTTTAGATTCCAAAAAAAAAAAATACTCAGACACGTCTCGAAATAGTAGTTGCAATTTGAAATATTGGTCGGGTGTCAACTGAACACGTCGCATTTGTTGGAAATTAGAAAAGAAGATAAAGAGTTTTTTTTAAAAAAATAATAATAATAATAATAAAATAACAAGTTGTAGAGGCGTGACCGCGTTGTATTTCCGTGAACCGCACGTGATTATGGCTCATTTATCCAAAACTTGACGAATAAGAGTATTTTTATCCGTTAATGACAACATATATTATTTATTCTAAAAAAAAACATTTTTAATAAAAAAAAAATAAATTTATTAAACTTAATGAAATCTAGGCTTTGTTTAGATGCGGTTTAATTTTAGCTAAATCGAATATAATACTCACTTGAGACAGATTATATGTTATATATTTTTTAAATATTATAAAAAATTTATCGAATAAAATATTTAAATATCTGTTTAAAATCCATATTTGTAAATATAAAAACAAACTTTATAAATATTATAAGACTAAATTTCTTAACCGGCTATAGTATTTTGAATGGTGTTAAGAGAGTTAAGCGTTATAGAACTAGAGTAGTTATAGGATGGATGGCCCTATACAAAATTAGGGCGTTACAGTTGGTATCAGAGCCAGATTAATGTGACATTTTTGAAATTTGGATTAGTTATATATATAAATAATATAATATGACTTAATTTTTTAATCCAACTATAATATTTTGAGGCATTTTGGGTACTAGCAAAATTCAACAGGTTAAGAAAGTTAAGAGTGCTGGAACTATAATAGTTATAGAATAGATGACCCTCTGAAAAGTTGGGGCTGATACCAATACTAGCAAAACTCAAGAGGTTAAGAGAATTAAGTGTGCTAGAACTATAATAGTTATAGAATAGACGATCCTCTGAAAAATTGGGACGTCACAGTTAGTATCATAGTCAATCACCGGCCGAAAATATGAGATGAATTTTAATATGAGTTTCGACTAAACCAAAATTATATAACGGATAGAGCGCCATTTTCACTGTCACAAAATCTAATATTATATTTATATTTAAACTAGAGAGGTATAATATTGTGAATAGCAACAAGTAAAAATAAATGAATATGAAAATTGAATCGAAATAATAAAATCCTTAAACAATAAGCAGGATTTGTTTTAATTATATAAATATAATATATGTGTGGCATATCATTATAGTTTTAAAAACTATAGTCATAGTAAAAAAAAAAAAAAAAAAAAAAAAAATTGCTAACAACATAAACTTCTTTTTTTTGTCCCCTAATTTTCTAAGCTTTGCCTTATTAGAATTAGGGATGTCAACGAGCCGAACACGAGCGAGCTGAGGTCGGCTCGTGTTCGGCTCGTTTAATAAACGAGCCGAACACGAGCTGGCTCGTTTAAATATCGACCTGAAAAATTTGACTCGTGTTCGGCTCGTTTATTAACGAGCCGAACACGAGCTGGCTCGCGAACAACAAGTTTGATTTTCATTCCTACTCTTAGGTGTAAAGTTGAAAGAAAATTAAAAAATTAAAATTTTAATCTAATAATTAAAATTTATAAAAAATTGATGGCCTAAAATCTAAATAGTAAAATATATATATATATATATATATATATATATATATATATATATATATATATATATATATATATATATATATATATATTCGAGCTGTTATCGAGCCGAACATGAGCGAGCTGACCCCAGCTCGTGTTCGGCTCGTTTATTAAACGAGCTGAAAAATTCGGCTCGTGTTCGGCTCGTTTACTAAACGAGCGATTCGATCTCGAGCTTATTTCGAGCCGAACACGAACTGGCTCGCGAACAGCGAGCTGGATTGCCACCCCTAATTAGAATTGATTATTATTATTATTATTTAGAATAAAAATAAGGAAAATAATTAATTACAGGAAAAAAAAAAAAAAACCCGGATCCGATTAAGAAGGGTCGGGCCCAATAAAATACGCTTTTTATTTATCCGCGGAAAAAGGCGCATCGCGTAGAGCGCAAAACTCGTTGTGGTTTCCTATTTTGTCCTGGCTCTGTGTTGCATCATCAACGATAATAATCACTGTTATTAGTTTAATTCATTTAGGGCATCGCCATTTCTCCGATTTCTTTGCTTAATTCATCTCTCCATGGATTTGTTTGGTTCCCGTGAGATCGAGGCGGCGCGAGGTGAGATTTTGCACTCGAATTCGTTTAATTTAGTGGTATTGTTCGTGTAGATGTGATTGGAACATGCTTGCGCGTGTTTTTTTTGGATCTGGCGATTATGATTCGTGTTTTCTCGAGTTTTTGTTTTGCGCATGTTTGTGGATCTTTGTTTGTACTAATTGATTCGCGCTTTTGGTTTTGATTTGATTTGGCGATCGATGAACTAGTTTTGTTCATACTCAGCTGGTGAAGTACGTGTTTCTGGATCTTAAAAATTGTAAACAAGATGCTGTTGTTTGGTTTTAGAGTAATGGAAAGCGATTAATGAGCACAATTTGTTACTTGTGTTGTTTACATGATCTATCGCTTATTCTAACTGTATATTATTGATGTTTTATTTTCCTCTTTCTCCAGTGTTATAGATAGCGTATGTAGTATAGCTTCTACATAGCTTTACACAGCAACAAGGAACATTCACTGTGATACTCTGAGTTCTATGAATATGGGAATCGTAGAAGCTGCATCTCTTCTCGTTGTGTCCGGCGCAATACCAGGTCACTCTTGTTGCCCTCTTTCGCTGAACACTTTGCCCTTCCTTTCTCCATTAAAAATTGATCGAAATATTAGGAGAAAGAGAGCACCTATGCATTTAAGAGTGTTTTCTAATTCCAAAACACGCCAAAATTTCCCAAGGCAATGTGTGACCCCGCTCGCCTACAGTAGATCGCGGTTTGTAACGACTCAATGTCAGCGAAGTGAGAAAATAGTTGAAATAACTAATGAGGATGGAAATGGGAGAAATGGAACGTTGGTAAAAGATGCAGTGAGTAAAGAAAGCCAGGTTCTCGGTGACGTGATTGACCAAAAGGTTATTGGCTTGGAAAATGGAGTTTCTGAAAGTAGCGACGATAAGTCCACTTCTGTTGGAGCGGCTAATAGTGCATTGCCGAAAAAAAGTGGAAACTCTGTTGAGGACGAAGCTTGGCGCCTTTTAAAGGAATCGATGGTTTATTATTGTGGCAGTCCTGTGGGAACAATTGCTGCAAAGGACCCTTCAGATAGCAATGTATTGAACTATGATCACGTATTCATTCGCGACTTTATACCTTCTGGGATCGCCTTCCTTTTGAAGGGAGAGTACGATATTGTTCGCAACTTCATTCTTCACACTCTTCAACTTCAGGTAATAATCTTACGGCTTCCTTTTTGTGTTACTAAATTGATTCAGTTAAAATCTATATATAATTTTTATTTGTTTGTGTTGTTGTTGATAGCAATTATACAATTTCTTTATCTTATTTATTTATTTGGGAAGTCATCGATCGTTAGTATCGGAGGCAGTAGTTTAAGAGATCACGTAATTCTCTTCTAAAGACAGGGTTATTGTTATGTTGAATTTTCTAAGCATTGTTTAGTCACTTTAGTGGCATACTAGTAACTTCAATTCCTACAATCAATCCCGAATTCTTTTCTTTTTTAAGCATGTCTTGACTTATCTCAATATTTCCAGCAATCAATTTCTGCAGAGTCAGATAAATCTAGTTATTTTCTTTCAATGGGATACTAAGTTAATTTCCCTGATCTTTTGTCACCACCTTCTTCAAAATTGAGCATGACGAACCAGATTTCAAAGCACCTAATTTTCTGTCTTGTTAGCTTGACAGAGTTAGATTTTCTGAAGAAAAATGTTGGCGTTACAGTTCTGCACATAAAATTGTATAGTGCTGTTAAAAGCCAGACTTTTTTTATGTTTGATTCCTACAGTAAATATCAGCTGGGACTTTGTTTTCATTTTGTAGAGCTGGGAGAAAACAATGGATTGCCACAGTCCAGGGCAGGGGCTTATGCCTGCCAGCTTTAAGGTGCGGACGGTTCTACTAGATAGTGATGAGTCTGCAACTGAGGAAGTTTTGGACCCTGATTTCGGAGAGGCTGCAATAGGACGTGTAGCACCTGTTGATTCAGGTAATATTATTAGTAGAGCAGATGTTTGTCCTGAATTATCTTTTAAAATGTGCTAAATTTTTCTAGTGTAAACTGTATAGATGTTCCTTGTAGGCCTGTACTGTCTACAAGTTGCAAATTTGTCCCTAAACTTTTCATTTAAGCACCGGTCCTGAGATTTTGGACATGCTGCAATTTCATCCCTGGCTGCTAAAAGGAAAATCTGAAAACGCAATTTGTTCCTATAAAGTGGACTTTTTAATGCTGTTTGATAGTACGCTGAAACAGCAATGCCTTTTTATAGCAGGGGTAAAATGATCCTTTTGCTGGAGAATACTTAGATTGTTTGGACGGCTAGGGATGGAATTGCAATATCTGAGAAAGTTCTGAGAAAGTTCGGGGACTAGAGGTGAAAAGTTTGGGGGCTGTCTAAGTGATAATCCCAAATCATAATATTAGGATTATGTAGGGAATTCATTGATTCTATCCTTTTCTAAATATCTACTCCATTTTTCATGATTGTTGCGGGTCCACTGAAAACCTCCAATTTCAATAGGATTATGGTGGATTATATTGCTCAGAGCATATGGAAAATGCTCTGGGGATTTGTCAGTTCAGGAGAGAATTGATGTCCAGACTGGAATCAAAATGATCCTGAAGCTTTGTCTTGCTGATGGCTTTGATATGTTCCCTACATTACTGGTAACGGATGGCTCGTGTATGATTGATCGCCGGATGGGAACTCATGGCCATCCGCTAGAAATTCAGGTGAGTTTGACAAAAGATTGCATTAGAGCACAATATTCTATTAACTTAGTGAGATGTTCTATCATAAATCCGACAAAAAGATGTTCACTATCACATCATATAGCCTGATAAGAAGTAATGCTTATCATGATACTGGATAACATGTGCAGAGTGTAAAATACATTGCTTGCTCTTCTTTTTTTCTTTTTTCTTTTTTTTTGTTTTGTATTGCATGGCGGCATGAGATTTTAAAGTCCTTTAACAGAATGATTTATTCACCACTAGGAGATACAATTTGATTTAGAGTAGTTAAGATTCTTGAAAGATCCATTAGTAGCATATGCTAAAATAACCCCAAAAATACTTCCTTTTGACTAAGGAGGCAGCTACAATTTGGTGCACAAATTCGACCATTTGTTGTTGTTTTTTTTTGGGGGTGCTGGTACATAAAGTTATCCTATGTGGATGTATATGATTTTGCTGGATTGTCTATTAGTCCTTAGATTTTGCATTACATCAGTATTATCTTCAGCATACAACAAATTTAAGCGGAACTATCAGTATCATTTTTATCAATTAGAGACAATTTTCTTTTTCTTTTTTTTGTTTAGCTTTCGTGTGTAGAAAACACTCCACTTATTTTTCCCTTTCTTGCAAATTCTCGCAAGTGGTGTTACTTGCTTGCATTGGGCCACTAGCCTGTCTGCTCCTAAGTCTCTGGATTCTTCCAATTAGTTATGAGCTTTATTATAAGAGTTCAATTGCATCTTACTTGCAAATCATTTTCCAAAACAGTTAATCATTATGAAATGGTAATCTGGATATATATAAACCATTGTGATATCATAATTTCTTTCTAGTAGAGAGAAACCTTTCTTAGTGATAGAACTAAATAACTTTTTTTTTCCCTTGATGATTATGGTTTTCTGCAGGCACTATTTTATTCAGCTCTCGTATGTGCCCGTGAAATGCTGACACGTGAGGATAGTTCGGCAGATATTATTCGGGCATTAAATAATAGGCTGATAGCACTATCCTTTCACATTAGAGAGTATTATTGGGTTGACATGAAAAAACTCAATGAGATATACCGATATAAAACAGAGGAATATTCTTATGACGCTGTTAACAAATTCAACATTTACCCGGATCAGGTTTCTCCATGGCTAGTGGAGTGGATGCCCGATAAAGGTGGCTACCTCATTGGGAATTTGCAGCCCGCCCACATGGATTTCCGTTTCTTTTCTTTGGGGAATCTGTGGTCTATAGTGAGCAGCTTAGCCACGACACACCAATCACATGCCATACTGGATCTGATAGAGGCTAAGTGGTCTGATTTAGTGTCTGATATGCCATTTAAGATATGTTATCCTACTCTTGATGGCCAGGAATGGCGAATCATCACTGGCAGCGATCCCAAAAATACGTAATCACTGAACAGTTTTTGGTCCTTATTCTTTTTTGCCCTTATTACCTTTTTATATTTGTTATGTTTGTTATCGATGCAGGCCTTGGTCATACCACAATGGAGGCTCGTGGCCAACATTACTGTGGCAGGTTGGCTGTTTCTTCTCTCTATTGAAATCTATACTTTTTTCATGTTTAGTTTTCTGTTGGCATCGATTGGCTTCAAATTTTACCTTATGCTATGACACGTGATTATGTTGCATTTTTGTACATATTGCTATTCACATATTATCACCAAGCCCTTTGCTTCGGGTATCCATGTGTTGGTCAAAAAGTATTACCTGCTGTACAATTGTGCTTTTTTGGCTTGTTTTATCTTGTTCGGTTATCCCAGTTTCTCTAGTAGGTTTACCAGCTCTTCATGCCAGGAACTCCTAAAACATATACACTACTTCCAAAATCTCATTGTACACCTTCATGTTTTACTTTCTACGCAGTATGCTTTATTTTTAAATTTATAGTACTAGTATATAACTAGTCTGCACTTGATTTTGGTCGGATTAAAGAGTGTATGATGGGATTTTTTTTCACAATAACCCTATAAAAATTTATGATTTGCCAAATAATCCTTCCAAAATATTATTTGGCTAGCTAACTCTATAAATACGGTAAATCGTTGACCGTCTTTAGTAAGCAGTGAATGATTTGCCGTTTTCATATTGCTATCATTTTGTTTATATGTTGTGAAATTTTTGTGAGGTTGCTAAGATTGTATGGGAATTATTAAAATTTTTATTTGATAGTTAAAATTGTATGGATAGGTTGTTAAGATGTTTATGTTGTTAGAATTATATATGATTTGTTGAAATTTTTATGTGGTTGCTAAGATTATATATGAGAAATTGAAAGAAACGATAAATCATTCATCGTTTCCTTCTTTAAGAGAAAGATGGTGGATCATTTACCGTCTTTGATATGTAGGAAAAGATGGTAAATGATTGACCGTTTTATAAAAAAAAATTTCAAGTCGGACAAAACAGTGTTATTTTGCCAAATAAATTTTTTATAAGATTATTTGTCTAACTATAAATTTTCAAAGGGTTAAAATGAAGAAAGCCCGTGTATGATAGCTTGAAACAACTTGGGTATGTTCTGCGGGGTATAAAAGGGAATTGGTCGAAAGTTTTGTTCAATTGCCGGAAGGCAAGTTGTACAATTTTATATCGAATCATTAATGCACCTCGGGAGATCCACCATTTTGATGCTGCTCCTATACTTGTAATGAAGGTCTTTTAAGTTTATTATTATTATTATTATTATTACTACTACTTTTTCTCCAACTTTACTCTCGTAACAGAAAGTAGCTTCATAAGCAGAGATAACTCTGGTTATTTATTCCACCAAATTCACACTGTTTGACAATCATACGCACTCGAAAGTCACCTAGAGCTTACTAAGCATGATGCTGATGCTCTTTGTGGACGCGCACAACTAAAAGTTACTTCTGTAGCGGAATGTAGGTTCATAAGCAGATATAACTCTGGCTATTCCACCAAACCCTACAACTTCTATGCAGGATGCTGTAGATGCTCTTTGAGGACGCATTTCTAAAAGTTGCAGTTTATAAGTTGGCAAACTTTCGCTCCGCCTTAATAGTGTTATTCGCTAAAGTGATAATAGATCTTTGATTGTACTTTTCCATGACCATCCATGATTGCTCTTGTAGGTAAATCCCTTGTCTTGTTAAATATTTGTAATTATTCAGAACTTCTGATCTCTTTCTTTCAAATTGCAGCTCTCAGTTGCGTGTATAAAAATGAATAGGCCAGAGATTGCTGCCAAAGCTGTAGAGGTTGCCGAGAAGCGAATAGCAGCTGATAAATGGCCCGAATATTACGACACAAAGCGAGCTCGTTTCATTGGAAAGCAAGCTCGGCTATTCCAAACTTGGTCTATAGCCGGATTCCTTGTAGCAAAACTGCTGCTGGAGAAGCCCGAGGCTGCAAAGAATCTGTGGAACGAAGAAGACGCGGAGATCGTTAACGCCTTGAACATCATGGTCGATTCCAGGCCCCGGAGAAAACGGCGAAGGAAAGCGTTGAAGAAGACCTATATAGTGTAAGTTGATGCATACCTTATAATTGCAGATTTTTTGAGTTCACAAGATGCCATGAGTTTTTAGGAAACGGCTTTGTTGTGAATATATAATGTTTACTACTATGAATTGGTATTTGATCACTTTTATGTGCATTTTTTGGCACTCAGGTTTTTTGGTTTTTGGTCTTGCAGACTATAATTAACCGAACTGTTTTCCGTAACATCTGTATATGTAAACGTGATGAATTTTCTGTGTTAGCAACGAGCGCACAAATTAAAACGAAATCAATAGACGATCATGACACAAAAGTACATATTAAATACGCGATAAAAAAAACGAGAGTATCCAAAAAAGGTTGGGCTCGGACAAAGCCCACTCTGATCTCGGCGCTATGGTTAAATGGGCCTAATTGCGGCCCTGATGTATCCGGCCCATTAACATTCTGTTTAGCTTACTGAGGCCTGTTTGCGCAGTTGGCCCAAGATTTGTAGAGTGGAAGTGGACTTTTGGATGTTTGAAGCCCAGAAATATTCGGGCGGGTGATTATTGGGCCGAGTCCTAACCCGACTCTTCGGTAAGTCTATTTTTGGACACTCTCGTTTTTAATTAAAAAATAGAAAAGTTTCAGTTTCTCGCAAAATGGAATCCAAAGCTCACAGAGGATGGTGTACAGTGCGGGTTGAAATTTGTGTCATAAATGGTAAAAATGTACTTAAACTTCCCAATTTATTTTATTTTTTCTTTTTCTGTTCTGACACCCCTTCAAGTCTACATTTTTTAAGAAAAATGCTACTTGTACACCCCCATTTGGGGTGTACATCACACGCCCCACCCATCCAATGGATGGGGTGTGGTGAGGGGTCACTTCACAATCTGTAAAGTGATTGGACCTTTAGATGAGTGAGTGTAAGATGTACACTGTAAGATGTACACCCCCTTTGGGGGTGTACATATAGCATTGCTCATTTTTTAAATTCGAGTGATTTTAGGAGCGATTATTAATTTTTGCTGTTTATATTAGTTATTAATTATTAGCAAAAATCTGCAGTTTTATTGGTCAAAGAAAGCAGTTAAAGTCATTTAAATATAATAAAATAACTCTTACGTATAATAAAGTTTATAATACTTTATTATTATTATTATTATTTTTAAATCTTCATAGCTTTTGGGAGCGCTCCTAACATGTGCAGATTCAGATTCAGCTGGTGAATAATACTAAATTCATATTTATTTTCAACATCAAACCTGCGCCTAGATTTCTTTAGTTCTTTTGAGCAGGTAAAACTCCCAATCCAAGGAATAAATAATCACATTTTAAGAAGAAATTTTACCAAATAGGGCAACCCAAATGCAAGTTTAGTTGGAACATACTATGAGCCACGAAAGAACAAAGTTCAGTTGAACCAGAAGAACCTAATCAAAGAGAATATGCATAGGCGTACTAAACAAACTTCTTTCCACAAGAACAATGAAGGAGAAAAAATAGAAATAAAAAAAAATAAAAAGAAACCCAACTCCACAAGTACTTTTTAAGAATCAGGAGCTTAGCCATCTAAAACTCAAACAGTGAGCCGCCCCACGGGGACTGAAAACACCACATTCATGGTATAAACGAGGACGAAAGAGCGCTTAATGCATTACAAGAATCAACATTTACATCGTGATTTACCGAATACAACAAGAAGATCCGCACAAGGACGACAATAGGTCTACGAACAAGATATTGTCACAGTGCTAGTATTACTACTCTTTTTCTACACTAGAAAAGCTCAAACTCCACATCCTCGTTACTCCCAAAGGCCAAACACTTACCTTCCTTCTTCTTACGCATCACAGCAGGAGTCCCCGCGGCGGTGTAGCTTCTCGGTGTCTCGGGCGGTGCGGCACACCGTATCAACGCCCAATTCAAACCCTCAAAAAATGGATGCTGCTTAATCTCGGCCGCCCCTTTTACTGTTCCTAGCCTATTCTCTGGCTCCTTCACCAGCAATCCTCTAATCAAATCCCTTGCGTGAAAACTAACATTTGCGCTCTCAGGAAATCTCAAACTCTGTGAAACTGCATTGGACAATGTTTCCTCATTATCCCGTCCCTTAAAAGGCGTCCTTCCGTATAGTAGTTCATAGAGGAATATCCCAAACGTCCACCAATCTACAGCACTTCCGTGGCCATCGCCTCTTATAATCTCGGGGGCTAAATACTCATGGGTCCCGACAAAGGAATTGGACCGTGCGTCGGTGGGTTCCACAACAAGCTGTGGGAAAGAGCTTGCCTGGTTGTTTAGACGAGGTTTTGGTTTACGGCTTTTGGATGGAGTGGAAGACGAAGACGACGCTAGACGAGGAGTGAAGCAAGAGACTTGGGGCCAAGAGGGTTGGATGCACAGGGGATCCATACAGCTTTTGTCCGCGCAGGGTCCCGAGAGTTTTCTGGAAAGGTGGTCCTCTTCTCTGACTAGAGATGAGGATCTCAGGAGTGTGGGGCTCGCGGAGCACCGGAGAGAGAGATCGAAGTCGGAAAGCATTATGTGACCGTCTTCGCGAACAAGCACGTTTTCCGGTTTTAGGTCACGGTATATCACCCCTAACAGGTGTAAATACTCCAAAGCTAGGAGAACTTCCGCAACATAGAACCTACAAAAGGGGTGACTTGAGGTGAGTTCAGCAATGCTACAAGGCAACATAATGAGCACAATAATAAAGAGAGCATGAAATTACCGAGAAATCCAGTAAAATTCAGATTATATTTTAGTCCAAACCAGATCTCGGTTACCCACATGGAGATTCAAAATTTTTCAAAGACTGACGACAGAGCATTAGTGGAGATAATGCACTATTAAATCAGTAAATGAATATCCAGACAACTGTATAATAATAAGTATAGATACCTTGTAAAATGTTACTTTTCATAGCAACCAACAGTTGCTAAATATAAACAAGGATGGACTAACAAATATAAACAAGCATGGAATGTTCATTTACACCGACATGATAGATGACAGCAGAAAAAACTTCTGGAAACAAGATCACTCAAAGGAAACATATTGACTCATCTGGTGGGCCAATTCAACTGCATCTAGACTCCTGTTCATTTTTAAAGTTTACTTTTTGTGTGTTCCTTTTTATATATTTTGCTACATCCAGATGCCGCAGTATGAAACTCTAGCAGTGGACTACTACGGATCCAAATGTCTTAGTTACCATCCGGAGGTTCTTTCAAAACACGCACGCACGCAGAAACACGCCCGCACACATGCGTAAACACACACACAAAAAGAAAAAAGCAAACATTCCGAAAGAAAGTGAAGAAGACAGGAAGAAATAAAGGCACTACTCTGAACGCAAGGATAGCACATGCAAGCAAAGATTATTTAATCACAATAGTGCAGAAAAGATTATTAAATCAAGATAGTACATACCTAGCAGCTGGTTCAGTGAAACTTCTTATAGGTTGTTTCTGTCGAAGGACATGGAGGTCACCCTTTGGGCAGTACTCCATAACTAAGCATGAGAGATTGTCCGTTGTAAAATAGGCATAAAGTGCCGGAAGAAATGGATGATCAAGCATCTGCAATATATCTCTCTCAGTTTGAGCCCTCATCATCTTTTTCCTGCTAATTAGGAACTCAACATCCATGATTTTCAGCGCAAATAAGCAGTCCGAACCAATCAACTCAGCCAAATACACAGTCCCAATATCTCCAGAACCTAACCTTTTAATAAGCTCAAAATTATCCAACCCTAAGCTTCCTTGTCGCGTTACAACTCGCCGAATAGCTACCCATCTCACATCCTTTGACATGTGAGGCTTACTACTGTTACCACTAAAACCACAGTGGCTGTCATCACTGAAGCTTGTGCTGCTGCTATAATCACCAATGCTGCTTTTAGAACTTTGGGAACATTCCCCTTTTTCCCTTATTCTCGAGCATTCACTCACATTTGCGACAAAATTTGTACTTTCTATAAATGTAGAACCAACAGACTTCCCACTGCTTGATGATGGGGGGATGGGTTCTTTCTGATGGCCAAGTTTACATTTATTAGAAAGAGAATCAAATTTGTTGGTTTCAACATGTAGACTTGAGCTAGATACCGAAGATGGTTCTGGTTTCACTTTCTTTTTGATGCAGGGCTTGTCCCGAAATACTGGCTTGACCAGGCGTGGACTTGCTATAGACTTGACTGGGCCAGCACCTGCCTGAGAACTAACAAAAGAAGCTTTTGAAACCGCTTTTCCCTTTTTATCTGTTTCTAAAGCAGCTTTTGGGCTCTTACAAAGTTCTGCCAGGTCATGTTTAATCACATCTTGGATCCTGATTTTTGTGCTCTTATCAGTGGTAGAAGATTGATCGCGCATTGAAGCATTCTGACCAGTTGAATCATCTGTAGCTTTTTCAGGCATGATGGATATTTCTAGCAAATTACCTTTTTCCTCATCTAGCATGTCACTGGATTGGACCACCACAGTTGCATAGAGCTTTTTAATCAATCCAGCTTCTGAAACTCCGGATACTCCAATTGGCGTTGACAATCTCTTCATAGCAGCCATCTCAGAAGCCTGAGAAATGCATAATCTTCTTAGTGCCTGCTTAAGGGTAACAGATTCAGATATACCAATTCCTGAAGCTTGAGATGTCCTGACTTTAACAAGCCTTTTATGGGAATTCTTATGCAGGAAGTCAAAGCCCGCCTGAGATGGAAAGACCCTGGACGACGTTCTTACATCGATTGCTTTGAGAAGCTGATCAAGGTCATCTTCTAAAGGATAATCATGAGATCTACCATCTTTGTCCTCTCTCTTCACCTTCACACGCAGTGGAGCAGATCCAGTACGACGAACTTCATTCATTTCTTCTTTTAATTCAACGATTTCAGAAGTGCAGCCAGAAGATCCCATATTCAACAATGGAGCAAACAGCCACCTAAACCAACTACTCTGGCAGCAAAATTTCTACAAAACCCCGGACCCTAATGTCTCCATGGAAGCCATGCGAAGTAATTTCAGAAACAGTACACTCCACATTTGCAGGCTTCATTATCTAAGCATAATGAATCTTGGATTTGAGAGAAGTAGATAGCAACTTATCCAGATCCTATGCACCATTATCCTAGAAAATGACCCAATTCATGATTAGAGACAGAAGCATCGACATAATCAAGTTCTAGCCATCATGATAGCATCAGAAACTGAAAGACCCAGGAAATCTTAATATAAGCCGTACTTGATAACGTCATGTAACAAGAAAAATAGAAAGTTCTCTACTGGGCTGTACAGGGCCATACAAAATGAAAAACAAAATGCTGAAATGACTTCAAAACTGCTAGTAAATAATTCCCATCTTCCCCAAAAATCCGATCCCTTAATTCCATAAAAATCTTAACTTACAAGGCAAAGCACTTCTATGATCTTTGATGAGTGAAATTATTTCACATAGAACTAATCAACCCAAACTACCTCTTACAGACTAACTTCAAGAACGGGCTGCGAGCAGCCACAATCAGATAATGTCCCAATGTGCATTCAGATGATAGTTCGATTATCATAGATCTAATTAGACACCAGTTCTTGTAAAGGAATCATCCAAAATGAAGACGTAACATAACCCATCAAATTCGTGAATCTGTACACTACAGAATAAATCCGCACTATACGTTCTATAAGATTTACGTGCGAGAAACCAAATTCCTTTTTCCCCTGACCATGAACTTGATACCAATGCTGCATTTAGAATCCGATTCGTAAATTTACACGAAATAAAAGTAATTCTTAATTAACGAACAACGACGAAGAACAAATCGAGAACACAACAAGATACTAGATCACCATTTCGCCTCTTATCCAACACATTAATGCGAGGAAGAAGAGGAAGCTACAACAAAAAAGAGAACGAGGGCCACTTCAACCACTACGAAGCAAAGCTAATCGAGATCCATAGAGAAAACAGGCGAAAAAGAGGCATTACCACGAAAGTAGAGGCGATTCGAGAGCTCCGCTTGTGGGCGATGGCGATGGTGATGGGTCGTGGATCGGCAATGGCAGAGCTCGGCGGAGGGGTCGATTAGGGTTAGGGTTAGGGTTTCGGGGAAGAGGAGGAAAAGGAGGGAGGAGGTGGGAGGAGAGGGGAGAAAAGCGGCAGAGAGACACAGACACTGCACTTCGCTCAACGAGCTGATAAATATTTTATTCATAAAAAATAATATATAAAATATCATAAAAAAGAAAAAATAAATAAATAAAGGGCCAAAGTTTCGAATTAAAAAATATATATATATATATATAAAAAAAAAAGAAAAAAAAAAAGGAGAGGTGGCGGTGAAGGGAGAGGATGACGTGGTAGGGGCCCACATAACAGAAATATCGCCATCGTAATTATTTTTTTTGGGGGGCCCACATTGACGTGGGGTCCTCCTGCCTACAGCTGTACATGCTTGGTCGGGTAAAAGGGGCCGAGGTTCCAACTATTTACGCACGTGCCACTCACTGGGCCTTTTCTATTTCCCTAGGCCCAGCTTGATATTTTGCCTCTGACCACCCTCTTTTTTTTTTTTCTTTTTTTTTTTTTTTTCTCTAGTGAGATTCTCTACACAACTGATTCGTCGTACGTAAATAACATTTACCTACATAATTGTTTTAGACAACTGCAGCTTGTCCAACATTATATTTTAAACAGGTTGTGTTTTATTCGGATATAAAAAAAAATTAATTATTTCTGAAATAAGTATAAATTTAGGTATAAGTATGAATTAAAATAATTTTGTATTTAGTTGAGTATAAGAATTGTACCGGAAATAAGAAAAATTTGTGTTTGTTAAATTAAAGAGGAATGAGAAGAAAAAGAGATTAAAAGTTATATATAAAAAAAAATTAAATTAAATTTTATAAATTTAAATATTTTATAATTTAAAAAATTTTAATTAAAAAAAAATAAGTAAGCAACAGGTGAAACAGCTGTTCCACCCCGCGCTGTTCCACCTGTGGGGGTGGAACAGTTATTCCACCCTTATACTAAATAAGTTGGTATAGGGAGAAACAGCTGTTCTCCCTATATAAAATCACATTTAGGTACAAGAAAAAAAAATATTTTCCTTATTTTTTTTTATACCCATTACCAAACACACCCATTAATAAGACAATCCAATAAGGGATGAAATAGGTTGGTAATAGGTGTACCAACCTATTCCCCCCTTAATCCAATAGTATTTGGATATAAAAGAAACTTATTCTTTCTTTGTATCTAAACCAAACAGAATCTCAAAGTGCAGTACTTAATATTTTTTCTCTCAATTTTTGATTTTGTACGTTTTGTATAAATAAAATAATTGATAGATCAAGTTATTTCTGAATTTAATCAAAATTTATAAGCATCATATTCCTCTTTTCTTGGACATCTTTTTTTTAAGCCAAATTTCATGTCAGATCCCAACGATTAGGAGAGGAAAAAAAATAATAATAACACACCCCATTTGACATTTGGTGGGCCCCAAAATCGAGAGCCAATTAGGAGAAGGGGCCACGAGTAAATGAACTTGGAGCCAACATTTATTGGATCATTAAACGATGTGGCTATTAATCAAAATCTAAAAAAAAAAAAAAAAAAAAAAAAAAAAAAAAAAACACAAAACACAAAACACAAAACTCTCTCTCTCACAGTAATGTAGCTATGGAGTACACTACCTGCATTGAAG
The DNA here is from genome assembly GCA_029204045.2 of Tillandsia leiboldiana. Lineage (NCBI taxonomy): Eukaryota > Viridiplantae > Streptophyta > Magnoliopsida > Poales > Bromeliaceae > Tillandsia > Tillandsia leiboldiana. The sequence goes on along the minus strand of CM055073.1, from coordinate 33,759,475 downwards.
AAAGAGTGACAACACCCTGCAGTGTCACCACATTGGGGAGCTCAATCTCCTTGGATACTTCTTTCCCTCCAAAAACTTTCAAATCTTAAAAAAAAAAAATTTTAAAAAAGACCTTCTCAGATCTTTTTATAGGAATCAACAACATGTTTAGTTATATTTAAATATTATTTTAAAAACTAATAATATTTTTTTTAAAAAAAAATAAGTATATATAAGTCTGAAACTATAATTTTATTCATATTTTTAGCATAAATTTATTTTTATTTAAAAATAATTTAATTATAATAAATATAATTTTAATTAATTTAATATTTTGACTCATTTTTACTATTTTATTAATTAATTATATAACTATTAAATAATTTACTAATTAATTAGTCATTATTTCAATCTCAGAGAAAGAGAGAGTGTGCGTGTGTCTGTGGCTATTAAAATATATAATTTTAGATTATTTTATTGTAATTGGAAAAAAAAAATTAAATTCTACTCTCCTTCTATTTCTAAATATTAAAAAAATTTATCTATTTTTTATTTTTTTACTTTTTATTTTTATTTTTATCAGTCAAAAATTTGTGACGAATCTTCCAGCGACGATGAGTCGAGCCGGATGCCGATAACGACATGAGAAAGTACTCTTTTTTTTTCTTTTTTTTTTCTTTTTTTTTTTTACCGTCCCTTTCTCTTAAGCAGGCGCGGCCGTGTCTTCCTACGAGAGATTCTAATCTCACAATTTATACCCTTCTATGAAAATAAATTAAACCATAGGGGTTTCATCGTAAATTTGGAGAAATGTGACTTGTGGCCCCTGAAGCTAACAACCTGCCAATAATTATTAACATGGAACTCGTACGTGACACATTATTATTAAGAGGTGGGGGTAAAATGCCATGTGCTCTTCTCCCTTGATAAGGATTGCTTTGCTAATCTCACTATTCATGTCCCATTTTTTATTTATTTATTTTTCTTTTTTCTATTCTTTATTTTTTGCTAATGATTACTAGTACTCTGATGATAGTTTTAGTTTATTTTGTAAAGTTGGATAGGAGAATAAAGTAGAGATGAGAATTAATATCTAAGTAATAAAAATAAGAGTACAAAGTTTATAAGAACACAATTTATGAGTTAATAAATTTAAATTAATTGATTCAACGAAACATGGCATCAGAAAAATTTGATATGGATACTCAGAAACGAAGCCAGAATTTTAAGATTAGAAGGGCCAAAAATATATTATACAAAACATATTAATTTTTAAAAATTATTAATAAAAAATTATATATAAGTAATTTTTTTTATTCATTAGCTTTCTGAGTTTTAATATATATTGTTTTAGAAAAAAACTAAAATATAGTTATCTTTATCATTAAAATAAGAATACTTTATATATTTAAAAAAATCAAGTATTAAAATTTAGTATAATTTGCAAATTAAGTATTACTATATATCAAAAAATTAAGTATTAAAATTTTTCATAATTTTCAAATCAAGTATTACGATAATATTTATATTTCATGACCCACAAAATAATATTATTTTTTTAAAAAAAAATTATTTTGATCCCTAAAATTTGTACTATTTTTATTTTTTTTTAATAACTTAATAATGAACTGATATGTAAATTTAAAAATATTGAAAAGAACTACCGCCACTGCGGGTCTCGACGTAGCTTCGTGGCTGCTGATGCTGATGGTGATTTTGGTGAGTGAACTTTGACCTTTAATGTCAACCAAACTTCAATCTCCTCAATCAAAATAAATGCCACTTACAAAAAAAAAGTATTTCCAGTAACAAACTAATCAGCAAGTAAGTGATATCCCAGTACATAAATTTAATATTTGCAGTACCCAGTATATGAATATCTCTCATGATTGCTCCAACCTAGCATGTTTTTTATTTTTAAGCTCTAGTAACTTCCTCACCTAAAACAATAATAGGAAACTACAAAGAAGCACCAAATCATTCCACTAAAACATGTGTTTGTGCATCATTGTAGGACAATTGTAGTTTAATTGGTTGTTGGAGAGGGAACCTCATCTACATTGCAGAATAGACATGGTAGAGAAAAAAACAATCAATGTCGACACACACTTTACATGGTATTCAATGAATGGTTTTGATCAGAAAAATGATTCAGTCCCTCAAAATATCGCCACTGTAAGTTGTTGATATGTTGACAAACACATGCACTTTGTGTTTAGTAAATGAATAGATAGGTACTATAACGATCCGGCCCACTAGCAATAATAATTTATTGGGCCCAAACTACAGTCCAAAATATTTAAGTCCGGTTATTATTACTAATGTCCATGTCTCATATAAATCCAATCACAATTCCATCCACATTCGATGTGGGGCTATTGAGGGCGTCACAGACTTCCACTGTTTAGGTCTGACGTCCTCGCCAGCCCAAACACACACAGCAGCCCAAGATCACCAGACGATGTGAAACTTATCTCGCTCGCCCTGTCATCTAGACCCAGGCTTAGTCGAGATTCGCCGCATACTTCCGGCTGATTATTGGCTCTGATACCAAATATAACAACTCGACGCACTAGCAATAATAATTCGTTGGACCCAAACCACAGCCCAAAATGCTTAAATCCGATTATTATTACCAGTATCCATGTCTCATATAAACCCATCCACATTCGATGTGGGGCTATTGGAGACGTCACAGGTACAGCAGGTACCTTTGGAATTGTGGTCATAAGTTTGGAACAAGAGTCCACAGTGATCAGATATTTCCTTTCATATCTAGACTCTTTTATTTATTGCTATTTCATAGCATTACCATCATTGCTCTTGTAGTCCTATTTAATAACAACAATGAAATCAAATTACCAGAGAAAATCAGTTCATAAAACAAACTAAGGCGGCTATGCGAGAGAAATAGATGTCACTCCTGGGATACGATTTGCACCAATTTCATATAAAAGATTGTAATTATTACTATTGACAAAACCCCTTTGAAACAATTGGTCTATCACATTAGTTTACAGAAGATAATGACAACATTAGATTAGAATACATGAACCAATACTAAGACAGCCTCCGAAACTTCACATTACATTATCATTTTGTCTGAAGATCATCATCCCTAGTTGTATTCACGATATGAAAAAGTACGCCAAAAACGAAGATCATGGAAGAATAATTTTAAACTCAACTTGAAATCGAGATTTCATCAAGATCTTAACATTCTTTGAGTAAATTTTGTGAAGTGAACAAATAACTACCAACACAAGGACCAGAACAAAGACTTACTACTTTTCTGACAGTGTTTATACAAAGAATTTGTAGAAATTATAACTTAACAAAACAATTAGTTATGAAGGAACAAAAAAGTTGAAGAAATCTGTGGGATACAAGGCAACATGTTTGCTATGTGATTAAGGCAAAATGAAAAAAAGGAGAATACAAACGAGATAACACGTGATTTCCTCCCCCATTCACTTCTCTGTGCACAAAATCATCGTGTTTCCATTTGCTCAAACATAGGTATTGAAGTGTAGAAAGAAGCTTTATGGGTGACCATGCCTCATATGTTAATTTAGTTTATCAGGCATTCCAGAAAGGTCATAATAACTGCAGTTTAGGAACAGAAAAATCTGCAGAAAAAAATTCAAGCATAGGTGTTGCAAGAAACAAGGATTACCTCCATCAATTCTATTTTGCTCAGGGTAATAAACTCGGTGAAACACAGAAGGAACTCTAAGAGTGGCATTCATTTCAGAATCTGACAACGGAAGTTTGGCACCTGAGGTGACAAGAAAATTTCAGAAGTGATTAAACAACAAACGCATACAAACATGTAAGTGTATGTGTGAGCATGTGCGCGTGCATCTGATTGCCAGCGTATACAGATAGTTAGCCGCACAGTGAGGGAGGGAGACAGCATAGAATACTTTCAAAAGCATTTGGACAATAACATTTCCTGCTGAAAGACTAACACAAGGATCTTTTAGAAGGATCCATACAGGTAACTATGATCTTGACTTGAATATATTTTTTACATTTTGATATCTCAAAGAATCAAGATTGTATATGATGGTTGATAATGGGCACAAGAAGGTTCAACCAGTTATTAAGAATCAAATTTTCAGAGAGAGAGAGAGAGAAATTGATACCCTGGAAAGCTGGAAATAGTTAGGCTCAACCACCTCTTAAAATCAAACTACTTAGCTGTAATTATAAGAGGGATATATACCATTCAGCAAAAGTGATCACTAGAGAACTCAATCCAACATCCAAACAGGGCCAAAAAGAATAGAGAGATTTTCCAGGAAGCTTGCCTTAAATTGGAAGAAACAGGTTTCTGGAGACTAAAGAGACTTCAAGCATAATAGTTTCAAGTGCACAAGATTATCTACAATCATATAATATAGCTAATGGCTGATTTTAATTATTAAATCGGCACTAGAATTGAATCTATAAAAGAAAACCAAATCTGAAGGTAAATCTGAAACTAAATAAATCTTTTGCTATCCAAAAACGTAACTGAGGACTAATAGATTGATAAGGTGCATAGAGTAACAAATCTCACGCATGTATATATTGTACAACATATCTAAAAAAAGTATGAGAACACCCAGAAATGAAGCTTCTACCGTAACGACCCGGTCCACTAGCAATAATAACTCGTTGGGCCCACACCACAGCCTAAAATGCCTAAGCCCATTTATTATTACTAGTGTCCATGTCCTTTTATATACCCAAACACATCCACATTCGCATCCGATGTGGGACTATTGGGGTGTCACAGACTCCCCCCGTTTAGGCCTGACGTCCTCGTCAGCCCAAACACACACACAACAGCCCAAGACCACCAGGCGATGTGAGATTTGTCTCGCTAGTCCTGCCATCTAGACCCAGACTCAGCCGAGACTCGCCACACACTTCCGGCTGGTTATTGGCTCTGATACCAAATGTAACGACCCGGCCCATTAGCAATAATAACTTGTTGGGCCCACACCACAGCCCAAAATGCCTAAGTCCAGTTATTATTACTAGTGTCCATATCCTCTTATATACCCAAACACATCAACATTTGCATCCGATGTGGGACTATTGGGGTGTCACATCTACTAATCTAGTCAACTAAGCTGATATTTCCAAAGTATAATTGTATAAATATGAAGCCAAATTTCGGTTATTTTCTCTTGATGGGAATCATGGGACCATGATTTTTTCAATTAAAGAATCATTAACCATTGATAAATAAGAAGATTATACCAAGATCATTCAGACGATATCTAGCTGCACAGGAAATCTTAAAAAAGAGAGGATAGGTTTGCGTGGAAGAGATTTGGACTGCTTTTAATCTACCTCAGACACTAGAATACACCACAAATCCTCCTCTAGTGTTCTTGCCTGGTCAGATTGCACAACAGAAAATAACTTTGAAATAAAGAAAGGTAGAGATAGAGAGGAAGAGACATTGTAAGATCAATTAGTGAATATCCCACACTGCTCATCAAATAAGACATCACTGATCTTACAATTAAATGAGAAGAAGTTGCAGTTACAAAGGGGCAGAGTAGAGGAGGGGGAAGGAGAAAGAAACACAAAAGGAATTCCAGAGGAACAAAGGAAACCCCAAAAGGGCACATCTTCAGCACTAGTCAGAAAAATACCATTTTTTTTTCTCTTTCGTTGAACTTTTCAGTGGAGGCATAAGCTGGAAAGTAGATTTGGAGAGGCTACTACTCTCAGTGACGACGTCAAAAGGACTATCATTGTTTCTCCCAAAGAAGTTTCTCCTTTTTACCTGGAAAAGAAGGATGATCTCTAGCAGAATGTAAAGTCGAGGAAGAAGGGGAAAAAGAATAAAGACTGATGCAGCAAATCATAAGTGTTTGAGTTATTCATCCTAAGTGCCAAAAATGATGATCATCTAATAAAGACACCATGTGTCGTATCTGAAACATGGTTCTAAAGGTTTTTAATTTGCAACCAAAACTCTAACTATATGGAGCTACCCCCTCCATTATGATTAAGCATTTCTTAATTTGCTTGTAATGTTGTGCACAGAGAAGATTAGGCAACATATGTAATATATTGCCCGGCTTTGGATACTGCTAAAACATATTTACATGATTTGAAAATTAAGAAGCCTTAGTAATGTCATATATAAAATGGACAGATGGCCCTGCTTCAACAGTGCATCTTTTGATAGTTTGACTCGGGATTCTTTCATCATGAATTTCTAAGCATTACGACAAACCAAGCCTGAGCAGAACAGACAAAGAAGCGTAGAAACAACTAGTCTTCAGATTTAATGTCTAAACGACATGAGAGGGACTTAGATGTAGAAATACTAACGCGACAACCAGTCAGGTATGTAGAACAAACAAGTGTACTCTTCTTCTTCCTCTAAATCCGAGTTATAGCATGCTAGATATGCAGAGCTTAGCAACATTTCACTTTTCCATTGCAAGATAGAAAAGTAAAAGCGTGTGGTTAATTAATTTCAAATATCCCATCAATAGGATAGTCATCAAAAGGCCTTTGATGAGAATAATTCAAATAGAAAAGATTTCTCGTCTTAATTTACAGACCCTGCTAAACTTGCAATGGAGCACCAGAAAAGTCAATAATAAAATGCTGACAGTGTATAAATGCAAAGGAGTAATTTCTCTATCAATCGAAAATCTTCACCAACAAAAGGTAACTCTGTCGTAAGTCGGTACTACGTATCTTTAAATGGACAAGAGCTTAACATGTTTGAAATTCTGCTTTCACTATTTCATGCCGAGTGATCAAAAGAATCAACATACATACAGTACACCATTCAGAGGTAACATATGAATCATCTGAGCATATCACAACATGATATCCTTCTCGTTCTACTTTGATTCCCTTTTGAAAGAGAAAACCCTACATCTTAGAGGAAATCTCGCAAAGCGTAATTGCCATCCTTAAGAAGCAGAGGTATAGATCTAAATAATTGAACAGTAAAGCCTCAAATAATTTAACTAAATTCCTTCCGATCTTACTACAGATACCCATAGACCTTCTTACCTTCCGATCGTACTACAGATACCCATAGACCTTCTTACCTCCGGCAAAAGCAGAAGAACAACATTTCGAGCACCTGGCCGACGGAAAGATCAAAGAGTGGATATTTTTGCTTGGAGATTCAAGTTCTCCTTCACCGCCAAAGGCTTCGTCGTCTGGTTCCTGATCCGCTTGATCTTAGGGCTCAATAGCCCCTTGTGAGCGAATCCGTAGAGCCGAAGCACCTGATTATCGGCGAAATTAAACGCCCTCTCCATGCTATTGAGGCACCTCTCGGCCGGATAATCCCCGTAGCTGCCGCAGGGCTTGCACCCGACGAAGTGGGTGACGAAGGGCCACCTCTCATCCCCGAGCCCCGGGTGGTGCTTCTCCATCATCTCTTCGTACTTATCGACCAGGCCGACCCAGAAGCCATGGAGGTAGTAGGAATTCTCGATAAAGACCTTGTCGAGCCACTGGTCCTTGTGCGTGAGCAGCAGGTAAATGAGGGCGGATTGGTCGTCGGCCTCAAACGACGGCCGGCCTTTCAAATTGGCGGTGAGGATCCTCCCGGCCTCTTCGCGGACGGGGCCCTTAGGTCCCATGGGCGCCCAGGCGTCGAGCAGATCCAGCGACCACTGGCAATTGCGGAAGAGGAAGCTCCCGGTGTTCAGCGCGATCCAGGAATGCTGATCGAGGAGGAGATCGGGGTAGCCGTGGATGACGAGATTGTGGGCGGCGTAGCGCGAGAGCGGGATCTCGAAGGCCATGTCGGTGAAGAGAGCGTCGCTGTCCATCCACCAGATCCACTCCACCTCCGGGTGCGACAGCATGAGGCGGCGAATCAGCGGGAGCTTGGCCCAGTACCCGGCGAGCTCCCGATCCAAATGTGCCATGTTGTACACGATCTCGATGCCGTGGAGGCGGCAGTAGTCGATCTTGTTCTTAGTCCCCTTGAGGAGGTAGTGATCGCCGAGGGGGTTGTCGCAGGGCTTGGGCGGGGATCCGGTGACGAGGAGGATTCTAGGGTTTCCGCCGGGGATCCGGGAGGGGAAGCCAGGGTTCCGGCGGAGCCAGAGCCGGCGCTGGGCGTCCCAATCGGAGATCTTCGGGCCGAGGCTGTAGCTGCTGGCATTATTGGCCGCGGCGGAAGTGGAGTTCGAGAGGAGGCGGCCCTCGGCGTCGTCCTCCTCCTCGTCGTCGGAGCGGATCTCCCGGAGGATGCGGTCGATGTCCTCCACGACGCGGGCGTCGTGGGCGGCCTCGTCGTCGGATTGCTGGGGGGCGCCGAGGTTGACGCCGATGGTTCCGCGGAGGACGAGGACGGTGACGAATCCGCAGAGCACCGTGATCTTCAGGTTGTTGAACGTCCTCTTCATGCGCCGAATGCGCGACGACGACGACGACGACGAGGGTCCGCCGCCGCGGGAGGAGCGGGACCCGGCCATTAACGACGACCACCACCACCACTGAGGAGTTGCTCCTGCCCAGATTTTGCTTTTTCTTTTTTCTTTTTTTTTGCGGGGGAGGGGGAGGGGGTAGGGGGTGGGGTGGTGTTTGTGGAGTATGGGAGTTGGTGGGGGAGACGCGGAAAGAGAGGGAGAGAAAAGAGTGAGAACAAGGATAAAAGGCGAAAGAGAAAGGGAAAGAGAGAGAGAGAGCGTGGAATGAGGAGGGGGTGTTGCCCGGGGATTAATTGTCTTAATTGTTGGAGACGAAGAATGCGAGTGCGTGTTTATTTTTTAAATCTTCGAACAGCGGAGTTGATCGCACCGTCATTTTTGCTCTGCGGTTTGGGGTGTCGGCGGAGTTGACCAAGTGACTGCTCTGGAACAACAAATGTTAAAAAATAATAATAAAAAACTTGCTTGCTTGTTGGGTGCCCAATATGTAATTAGTCAGAACTGGAACCCTCCTCCATTTTTTATTTTATTTTTTTTTTTTTGCAAAAATCAAAAATCAAAAATCAAAAATCAAAAATCAAAAATAAAAAATAAAAAATCAAACTCCACCTTCGATTGATAAAAACTAGGAACTTAAATTTCGCACTCTCACAGTTTCAGTAATTTTGTGTTTTACTGCCACCACTCTTGCTGGAACCCTCCCATAACTGTGGTTGGAAAGAATTTCAAATTAAAATTTACGATTTCGCTTGGAAATATATGAAATTGTTTAATTCAAAATCGTGCTTTTTTAATTTTTATTTCTAAATTATGTGACAAAAGATATAACAGGAAACAAAAAATTCAATGCAATCCAATCCCATTAATTTTAAAGTCCAAATAAGGAATTCGAACTCCCATCAAATTCATCAAATCTAAACTTTAAATCCAACTACAAAACTAAAAACACAGTAAATTCCAAGCATAACTATCAAGCAAAGGACCAAACAACATGCTCTAGTTCTAAGCCTGAACAAACTGCATTTAAAACTCTGGGCAACATTGTTACTCCCTGCTTATAAAACTTAAGTAACATTGCACTTCAAATCGCAATATCCTAGCAAAATTTAAATTTAATCCATTTATCTTCTTAGGCCCCGTTTTGCAACGGGGATAAGGGGAGAATAAGAGTGTTATCCTCCACCTTATCCCCAAATAAAAATTAATAGGGATGAGAACAGCTTATTCCCACCCCCAGCCAGCTGTTTTTTTATTTTTTTTTTTTAAAAAAAAAAAAAAAAAATTGATAAGATGTTTAATAAATTTGTAAAATTTAAAATTTATTTTTTTATTTTATAAATTTTAAAATTTTTAATTTACTTTTTAATAAATCTAAAAATATATTTTTTTCTAATTTTTTTTTAAAATTTGTTAATTTTTAAATTTTTAAATTTATGCAAATTTTTTAATAAATTTTTTAAAATTTATACTAATTTTAAAAATAAAATTTTTGCTTCTATTTTGTAATTTTTTAAGATAATTAAAATTAAAATTTTAATATTTTTAAATTTTTAAATTTTAAATTTTAAATTTTATAACTTTTAAAATTTTTAACTTTAATTTTTAATAAATTTATCATATAATTTTAATAAATTATATAATAAATTTTTTTAATAATTTTTTTATATATAAATAAAATATAAATTTTAATAATTTTTTTAATAAATATTTTAAATTAAATATTTAAAACCATATCAGTAAAATTTTGATCATAAATTAAAATTTTAGTCATCTTTATTCTTCTTATTCCTCTTTAACTTACCAAAAATAATTTTCTTTATACCCGATATAACTCTTATACCCACCCAAACATAAATTAACATTAGTTCCTGCTATCCCCGATATAACCAAATTTTTTTTATACCCGAACCAAACGCAGCCTTAGTGTCACATATCATGCAATGAACAAAATGAAATTGGATTAGAAGGGAAAAGAAACAAAAATCATTCCATCTGCAGTATTAACACAAGAAGAAGCAGCAGAATTAGAGCAAGGAATAAATAAATAGTAAAACATATTCATAATTGCATAACCAAACAATGTCATCCAACAGCATGCTGAAAATAAGAACGCCTACATGTCACTCACTACACTGCAAAACAAAAGTGCCATAATAATTAATGTCTCAATGTTTCAGTAGAATTGAACCAGGGAATAAAACTAAAGCTCTAGAGTAATAGAACGCTTCTAACATGTTGCAGATAAAAAGAAATCGGCGAAGGCTTAATCGAACAAACTGAAACCCATATCGTCATCCGATTCTTCCTTCTCCTCCACTTTCTCTTCCTTCTTGGGCTCAGCTGCCGCCGGAGCTGCAGCAGCACCGCCGCCGCCGCCGCCCCCAGCGGCGGCCACTGCTACGGCACCACCACCACCACCAGAAGGCACAGAGGCGAACTTCTCCCTCCCAGCAGCAAGTAGCTCAGTTATGTCCTTACCTTTCACTTCGGAAAGAAGGAACTCAATCCTATCATCATCGATTTCAGCCCCAACTGGTTTTCCCCGCAAAGAAAATAAAAATAGAACATTTAGTTTTGGAATATTACCGGGCAAATCTTTCTACCATATATTAATACCAAAGTCAGCAATAAAGAACCGATATATCTTATAACCCGCTTAATAAAGCCTCATGCTTGTTCTAACACGTAAGCACGCAACATGTATATATATGCATGAAATTATCTTTACTAAAACCAACAACTTTATCCCATCTCTAAGAGTCAAAGGTCGAAGATCATAGCGTTTCGCTGCAACTGCACATTCTCAGTTTCAGTTCTATGGAAATCCACAGCAATAAGATAAATAAATGAATAGATGGCAGATCTTAAGAGAACGAACAGTAGCATGGAAGTACTAGCATACTTGACAAAATACACAGAAATAAATCTTTGTTACTATGTTGATGAGAAAAAATTTTACAAAGTTTAGTGAAGAAAAATAAACAAACCTTTCACCCACCATGGTTAATAAATGAACAAAACAAAACACATGTTACATGTGTATTTTCTGTTGAATTTTTTGTACTGTCACATATGATACAATTCAATGGAAGTAAGATATTTAAAGAGATAATTGCCTGTGTACCCCTGAAATCTGAAGAAATATCTGATTTATCCCTCTTATTTTTTTCTTTCCAATATACCCTTCATACGTTCCACCGTTATTAAAAATACCCATACCGTTTCCCTTTGTTAAGTTAACTAGGGTTAAACTAGAGTTAAATAATAATCGGAGTTGAAAAGTATCAGATATACCTATTTTGTCCCTATCTATCAAAACTATTGAAAATTTTAAGGATACATAAGAAAAGTTGATTATGGTAGAAGGGTATATTTGAAAGGGCAAAATGGTAATTTTACACAGATAACGGCAGCTCCAAACGGTACACTAACAGAGTTTAACTTCAGGGATATTTTAGAAAAAAGTTGAAACGTAAGAAGGGTAGTTTTAGTATTAGCCTTCTAAGAAGGGTAAATCTAAAAACAGAAAAATTTTTAGGGGTATATAGGAAATTGCCCCATATTTAAAATACCTGATTCCAGAATGCACTTCAGATCCTCAGCGGAAGGGTTGGTGTTACCGCTCAAAACAGCAAGCAGATAGGCGGCGATGAACTTCATCCTATAATAGGAACCCAAAAAAAAACCTTAGGCTTAAACATGTCTTGCATACAAACAATAGGATCAAGGGCTAGTCATACAATAGAACAGTAAAAGTAGCCATTGAAGATTTATTTATTCAAAATATAAAAGAAAATGGCAATAAGGATAGGGAAGGAAGAAAAACTGAAAACCAAAGTGTAAAATCAACTGTTTTTGCCTCAAAGCATTTTTTTTTTGGCAAGAAACAGCAAAAAAATTATCCCTTTTTGTCACATTGGAAAGAACAATAGCTTGTACCACCTTGCAAAATTGATCGCAGAGCTTATTAATGTAGTTTGTGTATCAAGCTTACAAGAAAGTGGGGTGGATCTATGTTGATCCAGCATATCAGTTGCACCCAGAACCCTCATCATGATGATTCAAAATTGGCACGAATATTGGAAAGTGTATTCTCCCATGTAAATTTTTAGGATGATTAATTCAATCTAATGCTCTACGAAATACCATACATAGAACCAGAATAAATAGAATCAGAGACACAAATCATTCGAATCTAAAATCCGTAAATGTTTAATCCCCTCTCCTTCGGTAGTTCCTGCAATTTAACTAATTTACACTTAAATAATAATCTAACTCAATTAAGAACTTTCACATGAACTTAAATTTAACGCAAAAGATGGATAGTCCCAATACCACCCTCAAAATTTCTTCTTCGTTCCAAAACTCCTCACCTAAACAGTTTAATCCCTCAAATTTCGCAAGAACATCAGCAAAATAATTAACCAAAGAGGAGCTTCCCCGCGTAGCACACAAAAAATCATTAGAAAATACAACAAAAAGATCTAATAAAACAAGGAAACTAACCCCCGCTCCCCCCAAAAAAAAAAAAAAAAAATTGATTAGATCTATCCAAACAGAGAAGTAGAGAACGTAACAGTCGAAATCGAACCTGCTGAGAGAATCGAGAAGAGAGGAGAGCACCAGAGAAAGAGAGCGAGGAACCAACGGCGAGGGAGACGATGAGCAACGGCGCAATTAGGGTTTCGGAATACGCTGCGGGCGAGGGCATTTATAGGGTTCGGGGCGAGGAGTAGAGTGTTAGGGTTTTCGTTTGTGGGCCGGGTCGGCCGACTACGAATACGACCCGTTTAGAGAGTAAAATTGGTCCGGCCTATTAAAGATCCGGCCCATAAAGAGAAGCTAACTTTTAAGGCTAATTTTTGCTAGAGGAGGGTCATCTAATACATGTTAGGGCTGGAACTTGGCCGGATTTGGGTAGGGTCATATTATGCCCAAGTCCGACCCAAAAAATAATTTTGGGCTTTGACTCAAGCTTTGCTGAGACCCACTTCATGCATTTATCATATAGCTTTTATATATATATATATAGAGAGAGTCCGGCTACTGTGCTGGTACAAGCACCCAGCAATTAGTGCTTATAAGTTTTCTACCGTTAGATCTAACCCTTTGATTAATTCTACCCCTTATATCATACTATTCTACCAACCACCCACTAAACCCAAGGGGCCCACCATCATCCTAACCGCATATTACTACATCCAAGGGTAAAAAATTCACAAGCACAAATAACTTGATGCTTTTACAAGTATAGAAGCTCAATTATATATATATATATATATATATATATATATATATATATATATATATATATATAATATTTTTATTTGTATTAAATTAAAATAAAATATTTATTTTTATACATTCAAAACTAGATATTTAATTATATGTATAATATATCATTATATATACTATTTTATATATTCTTAATAATAGTAAATTATATATATAATATATTTTTATCATTTATATAAATAAAACTAAATATCTTATTTTGATAACTAATTTATCAGACTTTGGGGTCGGATCCAGGCCGGGCTTGGACATGTTCAAATAGGGCCAAAAATTCGGATCTAAATTTTTAAATCCGGTCCATAACCCAAAGTTATAATTTTGATACCTTAAGACCGACCCATATATGGCCTATTGGGTCGGGTCTTGTTTAGGCTCGGGCCAGTTCCACTCCTATATTAAGTTCATACTTCTGTTTAGAATTTTTTTAAAATTTTTTGGCAACATTATTTTTAAATTATTTTCCAGGGAGATCACATGTATTTTATTGTTTCACTATTAATTTATTGCTCATGTAATTTTCCCTTTAGTTAATCACTAACCAACTCGTGAACCAAACATATTAATCTAAAACGTAAATAAAAAGCTCCAACCGAGAGTGAAAATAACATGTGAACTCCCCTTTTCTCCTGCTCCTTTGTGAGAGAAATCTCTGTATATTATATTAATCTATGGTGCGGTGCACAAAACACACGCAAGAGGACCATCTTTTATTTATTTATTTAATTAATTAATTTCCTTCACGAGGATGTTTCAACTCATTAGATGATAAATTACTAGTTACCTCAAATTATTTACCAGCAATTTATAGCCGTTACGTAGCAAGAAGAGATGAGGAGTTTTTTCACTAATTGCATGCATGGATAATGTGACGCGCCATGAACCGCGCAGCTACTATAAATACTACTACTAACCAGTGATTTTGATCATCAAACAAATATCATCTGGAGAAACTGGTGATCGATTACAGTACATATACAAGAGTTAGTTTATTAGGACCTAGCTTGATGGATAAGGGAATGAGAGTAACAATGTACGCGTTGCTTCTGCTTCTTTGTGCCGCTATGAGAGCCGAGAATGGCGCAGCAGCGCAAATTCTGATCAGGCGCCCGAGGACTGTTCGGTGCACGCTCCGGCAGTACCCGAGGTGCTACTTGGTGTCGGCGCAGTGCCCGTCGGCATGCCCCACAACCTGCCTGATGGATTGCACCCTCTGTCGACCTGTGTGCAGTAAGCCAGCCTACTGCACCTCTTTCCAAATTTTGGAACTTTGTTAGGTCATGTGAAATTATATGAAACAATTGTTATATTCTAAAAATTTAAGCTGTTAGATTCGTGCACAGACTGCTTTCGTAGGGGGGCGGTGTGCCAGGACCCGCGGTTCGTGGGGGGCGACGGAGTGACATTCTACTTCCACGGGAAGCGCGACCGTGACTTCTGCCTGGTGACCGACCCCGGGGTCCACATCAACGCGCACTTCATAGGCAAGCGAGGCGCCGGCATGGCGCGAGACTTCACCTGGGTGCAGTCCCTGGCAGTGCTGTTCGGCGGCTCCGCCGACACCCCCCACGCGCTCTTCGTCGCAGCCGAGCCGACCGCAGCGTGGGATGACGCCGTCGACCGCCTCGCCATCGCCCTCGACGGCATCCCCGTCACACTCCCGCCCAGCGAAGGCGCCAGTTGGACGTCGCCGGCGCAGCAGAATCTGTCGGTGACGCGCACGCGCGAGGCCAACGGCGTCAGCGTGGAATTGCGGGGGAAGTTCGCGATCTCCGTCGAAGTGGTGCCCATCACAGAAGAGGAGTCGAGGGTGCACCGTTACAACATAACGGCGGACAACTGCTTCGCGCACCTGGACCTGGGGTTCAAGTTCTACGACTTGACGGAGGAGGTTGACGGCGTCTTGGGGCGCACGTATAGAAAGAATTATACGAGCAGGGCGAAGGTGGGGGCCGCAATGCCCGTGTTGGGGGGCGACCGTGAGTTCACGGCGTCGGGACTCTTCGCCGCGGATTGCGCCGTCTCCCGATTCCGTGCGGGCGCGTCCGCAGGGAAGGAGTATGCGGACATGCAGTGTAAAAGTGGGCCCGAGGGCCGTGGGGTCCTCCTCTGCACCCGCTAAAATAATTATACAGATCGATCGATCGATGATCGATCGATCGAGAGAGTAAACTTTTTATTAATATATATTATGATTAAGGGGGGAGGTTAATTAATTATATATGTAGCCTCTGATAATTACTATATATGTGCTAATTAGTGTCATGTGAGATCTATCATATATGAAATGAAATGAGATATATGTATTAATTACTTGGTAATTAAGTATTATTATTATTATATATATGGTTGCATTTTATGGCGTTTAATTGCAAGCTTAATTAGTTTGATAATTTTAATTAATTAAGATGATTAATTAAATAGATATTTTGCTTGTATGGAATGATGGTACAAACTGTGAAATTATTAGACCTTAAGAAAAGAAATAAAAACAAAAAATAAGATTAAAAAAAAATCGATAAAAAGATATAGAACCGATGTACTCATCAGCTGCGCTTATATATATCCAATGGATCACAATTAATTTATGTTTTTAAAAATTACGTTATTTTTCTTGCTCTAGATTGTTCATCAGATTTCTGATTGCTGCTTAAAAAATTAAATATCTTCAAAATCATCGAAATATTTTATTTATTTTTTTTATCTCCTTTTTTCGAGATCGAATCGCTCGTTTAGTAAACGAGCCGAACACGGGCCGAATTTTTCAGCTCGTTTAATAAACGAGCCGAATACGAGCTGGGCTCGTTCGTGTTCGGCTTGATAACAGCTCGAATATATATATATATATATATATATATATATATATATATATATATATATATATATATATATATATATATATATATATATATATATATATATTACTATTTACATTTTAAGCCATCAATTTTTTATGAATTTTAATTATTAGATTAAAATTTTAATTTTTTTTTAACTTTATACCTAATAGTAAGAATGAAAATCAAACTTGTTGTTCGCGAACCAGCTCGTGTTCGGCTCGTTAATAAACGAGCCAAACTAGAGCCGAGTTAAAACCTAATAGTAAGAATGAAAATCAAACTTGTTGTTCGCGAGCTAGGTCGTGTTCGACTCGTTAATAAACGAGCCGAATACGAGCCGAATTTTTCAGCTCAATATTTAAACGAGCCAGCTCGTGTTCGGCTAGTTTATTAAACGAGTCGAACACGAGTCGATCCAGCTCGTTCGTGTTCGGCTCGTTGACACCCATAGTTATCGCTGATTTAAATCTAGTCACAATAAAAAATAACTAATTTAATATACACTGCATGAAACAATGAACAATAGATTGTTTCATATACACAAACAAACATAACATATAATTGATTCTCCATCCATCTTATTTTAATTAAATTATTCATCAATTTTTTTCTTAAATACAAGCAAATTGAAAATCTTCACTTATAGCTATATAGTAAATATATATATATATATATATATATATATATATATATATATATATATATATATATATATATATATATATATATATATATATATTATGCGTAAAATGTTATACGCATCAAAAGCCTAATAATTACTCGAGTTGTGCGTTAAAAATAATTGCCTAAACAAGTTGCTTACCATTGCTTCTACTCAAACCACCGACTAGATATTGATAGTACTTGCCCACAATTCTAATTGGGTTCCATTATTTGAGCCATTAAATTCGCAATTATTATAAAGGAAGTCATAACATGAGCCCCTTTTTCATATATATATATATATATATATATATATATATATATATATATCGGTTTTTGGATAAAAAAATGCGTGGTTAAAATTATAATGATTCTTTATAATTTATTCTATTTTATCAACAACCCACTAAATTCTAGGAGTACCATTATCATTATAACCGTACATTCCTTCATTCAAGTACAGAAAAGTTATGTTTATACTCATAAAAGTATATATATATATATATATATATATATATATATATATGTATATATATATATATATATGTGTGTGTGTGTGTGTGATTTGACTATTATGCTATCGATAGCACCAAACACTTAGTGTTATTAAGTTTTTCGCACTTAGAGATACTTTTTAATTATTTTCATATCTTAGATTATTCTATTTAACCAATCATCCACTAAATTTTGGAAAATTACTATTATTCTAATCGCACAATGTGACAATCCTAGGATGTGGATTAGTCCAATATATAAGATATAAATATGGCTAAACTTTTTAATCCGGTTATAATATTTTGGATGGTAGTTAGTCCGAAAACATTAAGAGAATTGAATGTCTACTATGCTTGTATAAGTACGAAATAATTGGTGCTTGTAAGTTTTCTATTGTTATATCTTTTTTTTTTACTAATTTTATTTTTTAAATCATTATATTATACCAACCGCTCATTTAATCTAAAAACCTCATTATCATTCTAATCACATATTTTTTTTATTTAAAAATTAAAAATTTAAAAGTACCAGTGATTTGATATTCTTAAAAACATAAAAATTTAATTTTATATATATATATATATATATATATATATATATATATATATATATATATATATATATATATATATATATATATATATATATATATATATGCCTTATTCATGGAAGCAATTATCTATGTACTATTCCCACTTTGTATAAAACCTTATCCTTAGAAATTTAAAAAGTGAAAGAAATGTGACCAAGAATATGTAGGAATTAACCTAACATGTAGTAGGGTAAAAAAAACTAAATAGAAATAGAATACATCTTCCCTTTCCCATCAATTCAAATAAGGCCAATTGGTAGTGGTTGAAGCAATTTATTTCTTTTCAATTTCTGATTGATTCAATGATTTCTCTCATGCCCAATCTTAAGAAATTTTAAAATATAGATATATATATATATATATATATATATATATATATATATATATATATATATATATATATATATATATATATATATATATATGTATATATTACAAATACATATAGTTTTTTTTTCACTAGTTTTGACATTTTTCACTAGTTTTTTTTTTTATTTTACTGAAAAATAATAGTGAGACATATAGCAAATAATAAAATATTAAAAAATACATTTTTTTCTACAATTAATTTTGTGATTCGTACTTTTCTATTTTTCGACTATCATAATTTAAATAATAAAGTGCTAATTCTAAAAAATAATAATAGAGTGTGAAACACATTCAATTATTTATTTTAATTAATTTATTTTTACTCGCAAAATACATGACAAACAGGTATAAGCAACAATTTTATATTATTATAAAACATATCATCAAAAACAAAAATAATAATTTACTAAATTATTATTTATTCAGAAAATGAGCATTATTAATGATTTTTTTATATATTATTTACATCATCATTATCCTCATCATCTTAATAATAATAATAATAATTAATAAAAATATTTTATTTAAATTTAAAATGGTCAGATGATGATGGAAGAGGGGGAAGAATAAAAGTTCAAACTACTTTCTCTTATTATGTTAGGAAACTTTCAACAAATTTTAAATATTCTAATACATAGTGTTGCTAAATTATAAGTATTAATAAAATAAATAAAAAGTAAGTAATATATCTGATTTGCAAAAATTATTAAAGTATAAATAAATTTATTATTAGTGAATATATTAATTGGTTGGTATTTGTTTGACCTGTGTATTAAACAATCTTCTTTGTAAATATAAAAATAAAAAAATTTAATTTTTTTTTACCAAAATATGAGTTATTATAAAAATGATTATTATATTATTATTATTATTATTTTATATTTAAAGAAAAGGTTGGACACCTGGAGAATCTTCGAAATATCAATACCGCGGGTGGGTTTGCCCACTTCCGTGGATCACTTCGCCTTTTCAACCTCCCAAAAAATAAAATTATCAGCAAAAAAAAAAAAAAAAAAAAAAAAAAAATCTTCGCCCACCCATTTCTCTCTCTAACTCCTCTCCTCCGCGTCGTTAATTAATTCCCCTCTCTTTCTCTCTCCCTTCGTCCCCTCCCCCCCCCCCTTTATATCTCTCCACCCGCGACGGCCCCCTCTTACCAAATCCCATCTCATCGCCCTCTTCTGAAGCGATCGATTTGTTCTTCTTCTTCTTGTTGTTTTCGATCTTCGGCGATTCAACAGATCTTTTATCTCCCCGAGGTTAGATCTATTTGTTTTTCTCCTTTTTTTCGCTTTTTTTTTTTTTTTGAGTCTCTAATTTCGTGCTCAAATCGTTCGGTTTCGAGTCGATTGAAACTCGTTTTTACGAATTTTGCGCACGATCTGATGGAAATTTTCGTTTAATTCTGGTTCGGGAGAATTATTGATCTCTCCCTGCTGTTTTTGCTTTTTATTCGGAGATATAAATCCCGCAAAATTTCTCTAAGTTTTTAGCATGTAACAAAGCAAATTCCTCTCCAATTTCAGATCCGATCTTATATTTCTGCTAGAGATCCATCGACCGAACGATCGATCGATCGAACGAACGATCGAGCTTAAGGAGATGGCGGAGGAGCAGCGATTGCAGGAAGGGCACCGGCTCTGCGCGAACAACTGCGGCTTCTTCGGGAGCCCCGCCACCCTCAACCTCTGCCCCAAGTGCTACGGCGACCTCCACCCCTCCCTCGACCAAACCCTAACCCTAACCCTAACCTCCCCCTCCTCCCCTTCACCCGCCTCCCCCTCTTCATCGTCACCATCGTCGTCGTCGTCGTCCTCCTACCCCTCCTTCTCCTCCTCCTCACCGGAAGCCGCGACCGGGTCGACCCGGACCGGAATCGAACCGGGCCGGGCCGGGCCGGTCCAGCCGAACCGGTGCGCGGCGTGCCATAGGCGGGTCGGGCTGACCGGGTTCGCGTGCCGGTGCGGATCCACCTTCTGCGGGGCCCACCGCCACCCGGAGCGCCACACGTGCGGGTTCGACTACAAGGCCGCGGGCCGCGACGCCCTCGCACGTGCCAACCCCCTCGTCAAGGCCGATAAGCTCCGAAGGATCTAGAGCCCCCCTCTTACGTGGCGGCATGTGATTGGTCACCGTTGTACGGGTGGCCCACGCGTAAATTTGGTGGCTGTGGTTTGTTTAGTGTCTATTATTATTATTATTATTATTAAATATTAATATTGTTGTTGTGGTTTCTATATTTTATATTTATTTCGCAAGCTTAATGGTTTGTTCATAGTTCATACACATATGTAAGGCCACAAATGTAAAAATAAAAATTATTACTTTATTAGCCGCAGTTTAGGCGTTTCTAAATTTCGTAACTAACAACTTTTCTTTTCTTTTCTTTTTAAGTATTATAATTAGTTTTATTATTATTATTATTATTATATGGTTATTTGGCGTAACCAAACGGGTACGTAAACACGTTGACACGCGGTCACGGTCCGTTGCTATGCGCTAAAATTGGACGGATAGGATTGGCCAGATCCGCGGATAAGCACAACGACGTGGTGATTAGGGGTGGCAATCCAGCTCGCTGTTCGCGAGCCAGCTCGTGTTCGGCTCGAAATGAGCTCGAGATCGAATCGCTCGTTTAATAAACGAGCCGAACACGAGCCGAATTTTTCAGCTCGTTTAATAAACGAGCCAAACACGAGCTGGGGTCAGCTCGCTCGTGTTCAGCTCGATAACAGCTCGAATATATATATATATATATATATATATATATAAACTTTACTATTTAGATTTTAGGCTATCAATTTTATATGAATTTTAATTATTAGATTAAAGTTTTAATTTTTTAATTTTCTTTCAACTTTCCACATAATAGTAGGAATGAAAATCAAACTTGTTGTTCGCGAGCCAGCTCGTGTTCGGCTCGTTAATAAATGAGCCGAACACGAGCCAAATTTTTCAACTCGATATTTAAACGAGCCAGCTCGTGTTCGGCTCGTTTATTAAACGAGCCGAACACGAGCCGACCCCAGCTCGCTCGTGTTCGGCTCGTTGACACCCCTAGTGGTGATTACGTTAATAATAAGTACTCGTTTAATCATACGGTGGTTGTTGCAGGAGCCTATATGGGTTGTGGTATATTGATCACGTTTATTTGATCTAGATGTTGCTTTATTTATTGTTCTATTACCCAGATTCAAAAGGGTTCAATATGTGCGTAGGTACAATGATCGAAACTGACGCCTCTGTTGCAGCACAGCATAAATCTTTTGAATGGTTAATTCATGAAGTGTTTCTAACACAAATGTACGAATGTGTGTAATTAAATAGATCCCCTCTTGTACAAATTACTCCACCATGTTGATTCTACAGCTCGGTGTGTGCAGAAGCTGTTGATACAGATTTTACATGAACTCGACATGCATCGGACCAACTCAAGCTTTCCAACCACAATTCGTCGCGAATGGTCGGGTCCTCGTCCTCGTTCCGGTGCCACGACCAGTGAGCTGTGGTTTCGTTGATTACCCTGAACCGACCGTGCCCGAAACTCGCCTCGCGGAACGACGAGAGGTGCGCCAACTTGTGGTCCTTTTGAAAGCTTCGTTTTCCGTCGGATCACCAAAAGTAAATGATCAACCATGTTAGAATTTCATATTAGAAAGCAAAATATTGATATAAGTACTCTAATTGCATGATCAATTAGCATCCACTTACTCAAATGCGAGCCCTTCCCTGTTCCCTCCATCACCAATGGTTATGTACACAGGACCACATGGGTTAGGTTTATTGTCATAAACCCTCCTCTGCAACAAAAATGCATGTTACAGTACTTCTTACGTAAACTTCACCTCGATCAAATTGAAAAACAAGAAGAATTAATCTACAAAATATACAGTTAATTAGAAATATAATTATAAACACCTAATTAATTAGTTAATTAATTAATTCTAGCTTTACTTACAAATCGCTCGTAAGCATGCACGTGCCCCGCGAAGACCACATCGACACGAGCATTATACAACACCGACTCCACGGCCCTCCGCATGCTCTCACCCTCTCCCTGGTGCGCCACGTTGGTGCTATACCACGGCGCGTGCAACACCGCAACAATCCACTTGGTCACACCCCGGTCAACTCTCTCCAGGTCTCCCACCATCCACTCGTATTGGGCCGAGCCCGGCCCGAATTCCGCGTACGAGCCCAGCATGATGACGTGGACGGCCCCACCCGACACGTGGAATGAATAGAAGAGGTTGGAGTGGGACCCACTCTCCTCGCCGGGCATGCGCCATCGCGAATTGTACGCCAGGAAGGGGTCGCCTTTCATCACTGTTTTAAGATTCGTGCGCTGCTGCTGCTGCTGTTGCTGCTGTTGCTGTATGTTGAGCGGGAAGAGGGAGGATTCGACGTCGTGGTTGCCGACGGCGACCATCCAGGGGCGAGAGCGGGCGAGGGGGGAGACGAGGCGGGCGAACGAGTCCCAAAGTGGCTGTTGCCCGTCAGCGTAAGAGAGGTCTCCGGGGAGGAGGAGCACGTCGTAGGGTGATTTTGCCATGTTTGATAGCGTCGATGCCGTCCATTCCGTCTGTCCAAGATCTCCTGTAATATATATATATATATATATATATATATATATATATATATATATATATATATATTTAAATTATTTTCTTAGTACGTCCTTCACTTTATTTATTTTTAAAAATTATTTTGATTGTAAAAATTATTTAATTATCTTCAGGAGAAAAGAATAATAAATTTAATCAAATAATAATTAATTAACCTATAACCACGAACTCAATTGGGAGAGCATGTGGAGGTGTTTTGAAGCTAAACTCGTCGCCGACTCCACCGCATCGGTAGTAATATACAGCATCGGGCTCCAGGGGTCCGATCGTGACGTGGTGAATTTTGCCCGAGGCGTACAACAAGTACCGGTACGAAGTGTGCTCTCCGGTGGCCGACATGTCGTACGTGCCGGAAACCTTTCCATACTCGACCAGCGAAGGCACGTGCTTGTCGTCGGTGACCCATGAAACCCTCATGCGCTCCTCCCCCGCCACCACCGATACGTGTATCTGAAATCAAATCAATTATTTTATTAACAATTAATATATAATCGTTATAAGTCGAAATGTATGTACAAATAAATCAGATCCGATCAAAATCAAGCACATTTTGCGGGCTCACGAGAATTAAATAAAAGGGATTAGTTAATAAGAAAAGAAAAACTCACTTGTTGAGGGTGCGATGCGGGTTTATCATGCATGGTAAGGAGGATCCTCCCTGGGGGCGGTCGCACGTACTCTCCGGTGCACGCACCGGAGCATAATAACACAACAAAGAATAAAGAGAAGTGCTCTTGCATAATAGTGATGCATAATAAGCAAGCTAAGAAATATATATATATATACACACACACACGCACGCCAAGGAATTATGCGTAGGGAGGGGATTTCGTAAGAGGCAGCTGCGTTAAGCAACGAGCTTGTGTTTTATAGAAATATTTGAAGTATATGTTTTGGAGTTTTTTTTTTTTTAAGCAAATAGAATTATTAAGATGAGCAACTACATCCCAAATAAAATATAAAATAAATATTTTATTTATTAATTACTATTAAAATTTATTTTATTCTAAAATAAATATAATATAAGATATACATTCCAAAAATATCTTAGTATTTTACTACTAAGATATCTCCCACATATTTATATATTAAAATATATTTTAAGAGATTCTACTCTCTGATCGAGTAATTAATATTATTACGAAAAAAATCATTCTTTAAGGCTTTGTTTGGTTTGGGTACAAAGGGGAATATCCCTCCCTTTGTACCCAAACACTATTGAACAAAGGGGGAACTATTAGGTACAGTAGTTACAGTACAAACAAAATAAGCTGGAATAACAGTTCTTACCCATTATTTTATAAATTTGTTTTTTACCAAATTACCCCTCCTCCCCTCCTTTCTTTTTTTTTCAATACACTCTCGTCATCACAAATCCCTCTCTCTCCCCTCTCTCTCTTCTTCCCAATACACTCATCATCACAAATTTCTCTATACTCTCTCTTTTTTTCTTCTTCCCAATACACTCTCATCATCACAAATCCCTCTCTCTCCTCTCTCTTTTTAATTTAATTGGATATTAAATTAAATATTATTTTTAAAATTTTAGAAATTTTATTTTGATTTTGATTTTATCATAATTTTTGTAAGACTTTAAATTTTGAAATTTTATATTCGAAATTTTAACTTTAATTTAAACAAATAAAATGTTAAATTAAATATTATTTTCATAAAATATAATTTGAAATTTAATTTTGATTTTGATTTTAATTTTATCTTAATTTTTGTAAGGCTTTAATCCATTAATTAAAACGAAGAAAGTAAAAGTTATTATTTAAAAATTAAAAAATTTTATGTTTAAAATTTATAATTTAAAATAATATTATATAATTTTAAATTTTAAAATTTAAATGTTGAAATTTTATATTTAAAATTTTAAATTTAATTTGAGAAAAAAAATATTAAATTAAATATTATTTTTAAAAAATATAATTTGATTATGATTTTGGTTTTATCTTAATTTTTTAAAAGCTTTAATTCATTAATTAAAACGAACTAATTAGATTTTAACAACTTTTATCACATATTAAATCTTGAGGGTAAAAAAGTAATTTACACAACTTAATCTCTTTATTCCTCTTATTCCTCATTATCATACCAAATACAAAATCTCTTATCCCTAGAACGATCTCAAACACTTTTTTACCCTTGTTCCGTACTTTATACTTATACCTGGTACTACTAATTCTTACTAATTCCCGAACCAAACGATACCTAAGAAAATAGTTTATCTACAAACTGAGTTTGATATAGATTAGTCTTCGGGGCTCATTGTGACGATTGTTGAAAAATAAAATAAAATTTTATTTTACATCGATATCTTGAAAAATTTAATATTATGTAAAAATATTATTTTGTTTTTTGCTATTTGAATTGTGAATTTTTTTAAAAAACTTTATTTTAAATTTAAAATTTAATACAAAAAATTAAATTTAAAAATAAATTTTTTATTTTTTAATTTTAAAATTTTAAAATTAAGATTTAAATTTTAAATTTTAAATTTTCAAAATTAAATTTAAATTTTAAAAATTGAATGTGAAATTTAAAATTTAAAATTTCAAATTTTAAATTAAAAAATCAAATATAAAATATAAAATTAAAAATTAAAAATTAAAAATTAAAATTTAAGTTTCAAATATAAAATTTTGAAATTTAAAATTTTATAATATTAATTTTAAGTTTTAAACATAAAATTTTATTATTTTAAAATAATAAATTTAATTTTAAAATAATAAATTTTAATGTTACAATTTAGAATTTTAAATTTTAAAATTTAAAATTTTATTTAATTTTTTAATTTTTCAGTTTTAACTTTTAAATTTTAAATTTTTAAAATTTAAAATTTTAAATTTTTAAATAGGGGTGAAATACGAAAGAGGGCGACAAAGAAGTCGTACGCAAAAATGAAAATTTCTTTTTCGCCTGCCCCTTTTTGTTAAAAAAAACAAAATTTATTTCGAAATATTAATATTATGTTATTATGTTTTTTTTTTTTTTTTTTTTGTTGAGCATCCCAAAAAGAAGAACTAATAAAAAATAATAATTTTTTTTTACAAAATTAAATAAAATAATTTAAAATTCTGTTTTCGAAGGATTTCCAAAACAAAAGCAGTTTCCAATAGTCTACTCGAGATAGAGGGAGCATTTTATAAAGGGAAAAAATTTATCTGTACATCTCTTTGGGGAGTATACATCATACATTCTAATGAATGTCTCAAATTAATTTAAAATTTTTATTTAAAATAATTTAAATTAATTTGGGCCGTTTTATTAGGAATGTATGATTTACACCTCGGTGTACCATACCAGAACTGTTTATAAAGCATCCCACTGGTCCAAGTCAACTCCTTTACTGATAATGTAAAGTCACATAGTTATGACCTGATAATATAAAATTTAGATTTTCAACAAACAAATTTTCACCAATAACTTTAAATTTTTTTTCACGTCAACAAAATTTTACGTCATAGTTCCAATTATGAACAAAAAAAAAAATAAAATTAAGAAGAAAATGTCGTTACTCAACTTCAAAGTCCAAACCTACTCCATCTAGAAATTAACCCTATAATATAAGGAAAATGCTACTTGTACACCCGTAAGGGGTGTACATCTCACACTCCCACCCATCTAAGAGTGGGGGTATGATGAGGGGTCATTTGATGTGACCCGTAAAAAATATCGACACCATTAAATGGGTGAAGGTGTAGGATGTACACCCCTTCGGGGTGTACATGTAGCATTACTCATAATATAAATACTAGAACCCGCGTATAATATATTTTAATAATAATATTTAATCAATTATTTAATATTTTATATAATTTTATTAATCAGATTAATAATTAAATTAATTTAAATAAAAATAATTTAAATTGATGCAGGTTTAATATAAATTTTTAAAAAACTTGTTAGTAATTGACTAATTAACTATGATATATATATATATATATATATATATATATATATATATATATATATATATATATATATATATATATATATATATATATATATATATATATATATATATATATATAAAAGTAAATGGCTAATACTATAGGTATTAAATAATTAAAATAATTAAAAATAAAGAAAGTTTTGTAGGATCTAATTAGTAATTAGATAATTTTATAAGATGATAGTTATAAAAAAAGAAATAGTATAATTAAAAAATTAAATAAAGTTGGATTAAAAAAATTAAACAGAATGCAACAAAATATGATAGCTAATAATAATTAAATTATTATATATAAAGAAATATGTGAAAAAAATATTAGAAAAAATTACTTCAAATAAATTAATAAAATAATTAGAAGATGAAAAAAAAATGATTCATGCCCGGAATGAATAAGAATATATTATTATTTTTAATATTTTATAAAAAACTTGTTATATAATTTAGATTTTATCGAGTGAATTAGATTTAGTTTTAAAATACCTATCATTAATAATTTCTCAAAGTTGAGAGGAATAAAATAAGATAATAGAAAAAAAAAACTATATTTTATACATCTTAAACATGGTTATAAAAATTTAAATCACTATAAATTTTTCACTTTGTTGTATTTTTTGAATTATATTTTAATTATATAATAATAATTGCATATATATTTTTTATTAGTTGAGAAAAATTTACGTGGGCTCTACGTACGATCCCAAATTAATATGATTATTATGCAATTACTATTATATAATAAGTTAAGGATTAATATATAATTATAGTTATAGATTATAGATTATAGATAGTCATATGGATTATGAATTAATTTACTTCTCTACGTTTATCGTGGGAGATTAATTATTTGGAGGAGGTGGAAGGTTCGAAAAAAGAAATTCTAAAAATAGAGTGATTAATTTATTTTTAAGAGATAATTGTCTGTGTACCCTTGAAATACCCCTACCGTTTTCTTTTGTTAAGTTAACTAGGGTTAAACTAGAGTCAAATAATAATCGGAGTTGAAAACTATCAGATATACCTATTTTGTCCCTATCTATCAAAACTATTGAAAATTTTAAGGGTACATAAGAAAAGTTGGTTATAATAGAAGGATATATTTGAAAGGACAAAATAGTAATTTCACACACGGCAGCTCCAAATAGGAATATTTTAAAAAGAAGTTGGAACGTCGGAAGTATAGTTTTAATATTAGTCATTTAAGAGGAATAAATCTAAAAAAATAAATAAATTTTAGGATTATATAAAAAATTACTCCTATTTTTAATTATTAGTACTAAGTCACCAATGGGCCCAATCAATATCAATGTCATGCTTAAACCAGTAAGCACCCACCCCAGTAGCTACGGCACCCTTTCGTTCCCCACTCGCTTAAATATTCCAACCAAATCACTCCTCTTTATCTCTTTCTCTCGCTCTCTTTTTCTATCCCAAATCAATACATGAATGCATTATTATATATATATATATGATGATGCGCACGAGGGAGAGTCCCGCTGTTTGAATCGAGGGGCGGAGATGAAGAGATCGCTCCGCCTCCTCTTCTCCTTCTTCCTCCTCCTCGTCGCCGCCGCCGCCGCCCTCATCTGCCGCGCCGCCGTGTCCTGCGGCGGCGGCGGAGGAGGAGGAGGTGGTGGCGCCGCCCCTCCGCTCTCCTCCTCCTCCGGGGCCGGCGACGTGCTCCTCCGCCTCGCGGCGGCGGAGCCCTGGGAGGCCGAGGTCAGGAGCGAGGCCGAGGAGCTCCTCGGCGCGAGCTTCGAGTCCCGCGACCCCGGCGGCGGGCGCTACCGCTCGATCTCCCTGCTGCGCCGCGGACCCATCCCCGGCGACGGGCGATCCCGCGCCCTCGCCCGCCTCCGCTTCCCCATCGGCTCCCGATCCCCTCCACCGGACCACCGCTCCGTGCTCCCCCTCTTCCGCCGCTCCCTCTCCTCCTGGCTCCGCCTCCGCGTCCGCGTCCGCGTCCGCGGCGCCGCACCCGGTGCGATCCCCGAGCTGGTAACCCTGGTGAAGCAGCCCCTCGACCTCCGCCGCGGCGGCGGGCGCTACGCGTCGTGCGCGGTGGTGGGGAACAGCGGGGTGCTCCTGGGATCGGGGCGCGGCGACCTCATCGACGCCCACGAGCTCGTGATCCGCCTCAACAACGCGCGCGTCCATGGCTTCGCCCGCGACGTCGGGTCCAGGACCTCGCTCTCGTTCGTGAACAGCAACATCCTCCACCTCTGCGCCCGCCGCGAGAAGTGCTTCTGCCATCCCTACGGCGACGCCGTCCCAATCCTGGCCT
This sequence comes from Tillandsia leiboldiana, assembly GCA_029204045.2. Classification (NCBI taxonomy): domain Eukaryota; kingdom Viridiplantae; phylum Streptophyta; class Magnoliopsida; order Poales; family Bromeliaceae; genus Tillandsia; species Tillandsia leiboldiana. The sequence continues at coordinate 33,729,961 of CM055073.1, read as the reverse complement.
ACATCTGCCAGCCGAAGCACTTCCTCGACTACGTCGTCTGCAACGCCTCCCACCCCTCCCCGCTCCTCATCACCGACCCCCGCTTCGACGCCCTCTGCTCCAGGATCGCCATGTACTACTCCCTCAAGCGCTTCGCCGACCATTCCGGGCGATCTCCCCTGCAATGGGGCGAGTCCCACGACGCCAAGATGTTCCACTACTCCTCGGGCCTCCAGGCGATCGTCCTCGCGCTGGGCATGTGCGATCGCGTGAGCGCTTTTGGGTTCGGAAAATCCACCGGGGTCAAGCACCACTACCACACGAATCAGAAATCCGAGCTCGATCTCCACGACTACGAAGCCGAGTACCTCTTCTACAGAGACCTCGTCGACCGCCCCCAGGTCATACCCTTCCTCAACGATTCCTTCTCCTCTAAGATCCCTCCCATCGTTTTTCATGGCTTAGCCTCCTCCTCCTCTTCGAATTAGACCCTTTTTCTTTTTCTTTCTCTTTTTTGTCCTTGTTTTGTTTGTGTTTTTTGAGTTACAGGAGGATAGGAGATAATACTACGATCATACGAAAACACAGAGAGAAGGAGAAGAGGGAAGAAGGTAAGAGTACTGTAATTAAAGACATTTTTGTTGGGTTGGGAGGTCTTAATTTATGTAGGAATCTGCTTATTTTGATAATGTAGTTTTGTAATTATTGCACAAATTTTTGTATGATCTTGAGAGATATGCATCAAAGATTCAATTGGGATAAGGGACAATAATATAAATATATATTCTACCAGATTGGAATGGTACTACTTACTTGTATTATCATACTACCCTTGTTAAAAACGAGGAATGTGTTATTTCCACTGATAAAGTTACTGGCTTTATGTTTGTTACTGCATTTACCCTTGCTTGCTTATGATCATGGCAAATTCATGGAAAGTACCCTTGTTAATTATTAGGAAGGAGCCTGGATGATATGAGAAGTGTACTCTTCGTACTTAAAACCAAACTCTTTTTCTCCTTTTGCTATTTCATATTCTTTCATTCTTAGAGCTTAGATTATTTTACTTTTACTGCTAGAAGATAGCAGTGTGAAGCCCCCCTGTCCTTTTTACTTTCTCTTGAGTAGAATGTGAGGAAACCATGTCTTGTTTGTTTCTGTAAATTAGGATAAACATTCTCCAATTACCAAGTTACTGGATCTACAATGCATCAAAAGGAGTTATCTTGTTGCTTGATGGTTGTTGCTTTGTAACCATCAAGTTTGTGCCTAAAGAAGTAGTAATGGAGTATTTCTTGTTTTTTTGATCTCGCTTAATTAACGCAGAATAGAGAGTAACAATTGTCATCAGAATTTCTTATGAAGCGGATTGCTTTTATCTGTTTTGGAAATATTACCGTGTTTTCGATAACAATCTTTGTCCAACATCTGTATGTATGTTTACCGTGTTACGATGTGATGTAACTATCAAGTTTTGTTGTTTCATCTGTGTATATTCCATGTATTTGTGCATTAAACATACTATCAAAATCTGTTCTGCAGTTTTATTTCTGATGGATTTTCCCTGTTTGAATGGCTTTAAGAGAAGTGAAAGACCTAAGCAGCAAAAGAAGTTTGTTTTTTTAAGTTTGGAGGGTAAATTTGAAGAGTAGGCAAAGTGATAATTGCTACACCAGTGTTATAACTGAGAAGGCCCTGTTGATTGTAATGTTGATTGTAATGTTCTCTGGTGTGTTTTTTTTTTTGGATTAATTGCATACGGCTCCATGTAAATATATCGAATAGCAGATATATTCTTATAAAATTTAACTTTTCATATTTATCTCTTCAAAAATCTAACGTTATTCATATATATATATTCCTATCATCTATCTCTGTTAGAAAAATCTAGTTAACCATAGATTAAATACTTAATCTTAGTTAGTTAGTTTGGTAAATTTATCTTTTTACCTTTCCAGACAGTTTTGCATTATTTTAACAGTTAAAATTTTTTGAGGGACATTTTTTAAAAGGGCAAAACTGTTATTTCACATATAATCTATTAAAAAATAAACAATAAACTAACGGTAATAAATCAGAGAGATATATATGAATAACTTAGGATTTTTGAAGGGATAAATATAAAAAGTTAAACTTTTTAGGAATATATCTGCTATTCGATATATTTACGGAAATCATATGCAATTAACCCCTTTTTTTTTTTTTTTTTTTTTTTTTGTAGCTTAATTAGCTATAAAAGTACTCTGTTTTATTATCATGGCTACAGAGTGGGACATCTGCCAAATTTCCAACATCGTCACGTTTCTCATTTCATTTTACTCAGAAGAAATAAAAAAAAATGAATGTTTCTCATTTTCTCAACCTATGTCCAGCAGTTATTTCTGAGATGCAGAAGTTAAGATTCTTTTTTAGTTCATAATCTTGTTGCTCGAGGACAAGTTTGCTCCTTTGCTACATGACTCTTTGCAGTTCCCTTGTTGCTACAAGAATATGCTTTATATTCACCCCTTAAAAGCTATACATTCTTAGAACTGTACAAATACAATGGATTACTTAGAATTTTTAATCATAAAACCAAAAAACTGATCATACTAAAATAAAGGAAAGGAAATTTTGATTAGTGCATGGCAACAATATGATGCGATGCTTCTTCTATGCGAGCTGTGACTCTACCCGATCACTTCGGAGCTGATCAAATGCGATCCTAACCGTCCATTGCTGGAAGGACAATATCCTCTTCTTTCAACGGCCATGATTCGACCAACTCCACACATCGCGCACAAAATCCTGGACGGTGAGATATCACCGATCAAGCCACCTTTTCAACGGCGACGATTTCATCTCCCACCTCCCTCTCTCTCTCTCTCTCTACACCCCCGATGCCCCGATCCTCTTCTTCTTCCTCTTCTCTCTCTCTCTCTCTCTCTCTCTCACACACACACACACAGATCGCGGTGTTATGGTACGATGCAGGCGACTCGGAACGCGATCCGTCTCCTGAGATCGTCGTCCTCTTCCTCTCCGATCTCCGCCCATGGAGGTGGAAGAGGAGGTCTCCTCTACGCCGCGGGGTCTAGGGCTTTCGCTCAGCCTGCCGCCGCGAACTCCGCCCTCGACAAGCACGAGGTCACCGATCGAGTCCTCGGCCTCCTCAGATCCATCCACTTCGTCGATCCCGCCAAGGTTTGATCTCTTACCCCATCGATTCCCTTCTCTAATCTCTATCGTGGGGATTGCCTCTGATTGTTTGCCCTAATCGCATGATTTGATGATCGTAATAGCGTTTATTGCGATATCTTTGCATTCGCACGATCGCTCATAGGAGTGATTGGCGTGTGCTGATTTTTTACTTCTTTTCATAATGTATATTTATCTTCGCTTCTAGCTGCAGCAGAAGCAAACACTCTTCTAGAGACTACTGCTAAAAGCAGAAAAATAGAAGCAAGGTCAAACATGCTCTTAGTTGAATTGGAGCAAGTTCCTATAATTTGTTGTCATAGTAAGAAGTTCGGTGTTCAGATGCATCCTCAGAAGCAGCGAGTTTCTATAAAGTCTTCCATATTTCACACAAGAATTAGCTTAGGTGTGAAGCTGGAATTGAGATACTGGAATTGATTATGAATCTTTCAGTAGGGAGTGATGAAGTAATTACTTCTGGAACATAAACAGAAGTGCTTCTGCTTCGAGTAGCTTAGCTAATAAGTTAATATTTGAGAGCTTTCCAAGCTTATAATAACTCAAGGGTCTAGAATTAGTGGAGTAGAAAAAGAATATTTGATATGCAGCGTCACTAGAACATCGAAGCAGGTGATATTTTTGCTCCGAGATTGATCAAGAGTTAGCTTTATTTTTACTTGAGATTAGATCATTGTATCCCACAGCTTTTCCTCTTTTGTTTCTATTTTCAGCTTGAGATTGATGTTTTACATACTTCAGCTTTTTCAGATTTAGGGAGAACTTTAAATACCCCCTTGTGGTATATTTTGCATTCTGCCGCACCTGTTTTGGACTGTAACACTTTCGTGCCCTCATGTAACTGTTTTGTTGCCGGTTAGGACTTACCATTCGTATGCTTGTATATTGGATGCGTGAAAGAAATGTGCTCACTATAATATAGTAAATAGGTGGAATTAAAAAAATTTAGTAGAGAAATCTTATTTACAATGTTTCTAATGAGTTATGTGGCTGTCACATGCTCAAATTTTTCTTACATCGAAAGCATCTAACAGTTGACCGCAGCGATATGGAAAGGGATCAATCTTTCGATGCCTTAGTGGCTATTAGGCGAATTCGTGATATGGAAAGGGAATGGGCTGAGTCTTGCAGATCTAGGTGACATGATTTTTTGAGTGAGGGCTGGAATCTTTTTATCTGTCTTTTTTCTCTTTTGCTTCTGTTCTTTCTTCGCTTCTGTAGCCTTTTGATTCATCCAAGGCCTTGTTGCCTCAACTTCTGTAGATGAATTTATTTACCGAATGAATGAAGCGGATAATGCACTACCTTTATCCCCCCCAAAAAAAAACAGTTGACTGCAGTGACAAAGAATGCTATAGTGTTTCCAGTCCAAACCACAAGGAGCTAAATGGAATCTGGCTTACCCCACAGAATTATCCGATCTTTTTTCTTTTTGTATATCAAAGTGTTCATGGGCTTCACAGTGCTCGATCTGGCTACTAGGATTAAGTTCCTGCTCTAATTACATTATCATTCATTACACGTACTATTTCTTCGTATATATGATGATACGAGTTGCAAGCCGATGTAATGCTGAGCAAGTGTAGGAAGTTAGACCTGTGAGATGAAAATGTGCCATACATGTATAAAAGTATGTTGCTAGAGCCTTGAAGCTTTCATAAACACTAAGGATCTTCTCTGTATTGCACTAGTTAATAAAGCAAAACGGATATTTAAGTTGTTCAACTTGTGGTTATCAGGTGAGCTCGGCTGCGAGCTTTAAGACTGATCTGAACTTGGACATGCTCGATAATGTGGAAGTCATAGCGGCAATCGAAGAGGAATTCGCAGTTGGAATTCCGAACAGTGAGGCTGAGAAATTTTCGACAACTGCTCAGCTCATCGACTATATTGCTGGCCACCCTCAAGCCAGATGAAGCACCAATGCTTTTTTTTTTGAACCCCCCTTTTTGGTGAAACGAAATCCGGACTGTTTGTAATAATGATACTTTCAAAAACCATTTGCACTTCAACTTTTAGAAGATTTTGCTCCAATGTCTCAATACATCATCTAGATTCTAATCTTTGCTGTTAAAAGTGGCTTCTTCTAAGAATTGTTGATAGCTAGAGAGAGTTTGCTCTATCCATTAACTTCTATGATCTTATTGAGATTTTTCATGACTCTATTACTAGATTTCTTTTTTTTTTTGTCTCCTCCAGAACAAAAGCTTCATTCAAATTTGGACAGGGACCTCAGATCCCCTAAACTTCTTTTCATTGACACTAGTGGAACTTTGTTTTTGGGTTTGATGCAAGTTATTTTAATCAATTGAATTGAAAATCATATTAATTAGTTGGTGATTCAGCTGAATTTAATGCCTCTTCACTTCTTTTCAGTCAAAAGAAGTGAGGGTTTCCTTTCAACAAAATCTATTTCTACCTGGTCTTTACCAGGCCCAATTTGTTTTGACTCTGTTCTTCAGAAGCTCTTCATACCCTTGTGTACTCTGCCTCTCCCATGATTTCTCTTGCTCTTCATTGAACGCCCAAGTGATCATCATGGTGGCTGCAACTCAGATGGTTCACTATGTGTTGAACTTACACTTGGTCTCATATTTCATCAATCTCTTTAACTCTTCTCACTCAATCCTACCTTTATTTAAACATTGGATAGTTCAATTACAAGTATGAGATATAATGAATGGCAGGTGATAATATGGTGTGTGATTGTGCATTGTAAGTGTAATTGTTTGAGTTACAAGTAATTTTCAATTAGTCTAAAGATCTAGTCAACCTTCCAACTTTTTTAACCATGTGTATGTGCAGCTAACTGTGCACCATGTGAAGGCATTTATAAATCCTGTGAACTCAAATGCCCCCCTGCAAAGATTCTGGCAATGCAATCCTACCTCTGAGAGACCATAAAGATTATGTTCCTCTTCCAAAGCCTTTCAACTAATGAGTATTTATGCAGATTCTAGGCCATCACAAGGACAGTTTTGGAATCTTATTTGCCTTTTCTGTATTAAGCAACAATGCCATATTTAGAAAGGGTCACCTTCCCTCATTCCCATCTCAAAATTAGCTTATTCCCATCCTTATTACATTGCCAGATCTAAGCCCCAGCATTGGAAGCAAAAAACCAAATGGAAAGTTGGAAGAGAAAGGTTTTTTTTTTTTTTTTTGAGAGAAAGACAGCATGCTCCCGCTTCATTCATGGCGAGAGTGAATTTAGCAGATGGACAGCCGGTGTCTGCAGTAGAGCAGTCTGGCCCAAAAAAAAAAAAGAAAAAAAAAAGGGAGGTACTAGGCACAGAATCTGAACCAATAGGAACGGTAGAGTCTCATCTCAGCCAGGATCTCACAAAGGGTACGGCTCTTATTTTCAAAGATCCGTCTATTCCTTTTCAGCCAAATGAACCACCACGTGGCAGCGATAGTAATGAGAGCCCTTTTACCCAAGCCCCCTTTCTTGAGTGCGTGTGCCTCCCACAGGCTGCTAACCGTAGGGCTGTTGCGGATCTCCAATTTATTTGGCAGCAGGGTCTCCAGCCGTGCTTGTGCTGAGGTACAGGAGACAAAAAGATGATTCGCAGTTTCTTCGGGCCCTAACAGATGGCACAACAGCTCGGTCCGCCTCAGTTCCTCTTAAGGAGGATGTCTCTAGTCAGGACCCTCCTTCTGAATACCGGCCAAAAAGAGAAAGTTTGGCTTTGCTCACTAACACTGCACTGTTGCCTAAAACAGTTGCTCTTCGGCTCCAACTTGGTTTAGATAATGATCTTCTGCTGTTTCTGTTGGTTTAATAAATTTTTTCATGTAAATAACAAAGTTAACTACTAGAATTAGAGTAAATGATACCTAAGAATTTGAATTCTCTCCAAAAATATGTTCATTTGTATTTTACACTAGTGGGTGACATAGTGACACCATCATTTTAGACGCAATGCCCAAGTAGTTTGTCCAAGATATGTTGCACTTTATCTACATTAGCAATAAAGTGTTAGTGTTACATTTACAATTCTCTCATACACTAGATCAAATGTATGTGATCCAACCTAAGCAATTTTTTTTTTTTTTTTATAATAATAATGTTGCTTTAACATTTGAATGGTATATTACCATGCGTAGTAACCAATAAGGTTTTATAAAGAGCATGCATGGCATGGGATTATTTTTTGAGTATAAGGGGCTAAATAGTAATGATGGCAAAAGGGAAGGGCAAGATCTCAACCATCTCCCTTTTTTTTTTTTTTTCCCCATCATATAAACAATAAAATTCTAATTTATCTATGTGATAATGCATTTTATTGTAATATGATTTATCTTATTCAATTTCAAAACTATTGATTAATAAATTTATTAAATCTAAATAAATTATTTGATATAAGAGCTAAAAATTACTAATTTTGTCCTTTTCGCGTCCAAAAAAAAAAAAGACAAATCAAATCCTTAACCATATGTTAAAAAGAAACAAGAAACTATGTAGTAAAAAAAAAAAGAAAAAGAAAAAGAAAAGAGAACCACATTATGATGATCTATTAAATGATAGGAAATAATTACTAATGAGTAATAATAAATTGGGGGTTATATATATATATATATATATAAAATAAAAAAATAAAAAAAAGAGCATCGATTAGGAATGATGATGGAAGCGGCCGAAGAAGGCCATCATTGCGAATCTTGGGCCGACCGAAGCCCCCCATTATCATTTTGATGGCCCTCTCGTAAAATTACTAAAATGCCCCCGGATCCCTGCATGCACCTGGTGCATTGTGCATCACACTTTTACAATTTTTCTGTGAGTGGTTTTAAATTTATTAGAGTTTAATTAATTAGTTAATATATTAAAAGTTATAGATTTTAGATATTTGGTCCTAATGAATCAAGTAATTCTGTTACTACAAATTTCGAAAATTACCCGATTTCTAGATATATAACAAATTTTAAAATTTATATGTTATGTTTAAATTTTTCTGGTATTAAGCTTAGCGTGAGTATCTAATTTTATCTTTAAAATATGTGCGGTGTAGAAGTCTATGAGACGTACAGTTACACCGGGTTCATGAAATTATTTTTCCTAGCTTGTTGCCATCCTATTTAATCTGTCACGCGGTTCGAAAAATAGAATCTAAATTTTTTTTTTTTTTTAAATCAGAATTTAAAACTAGCCAGAGCGCGACAAACCGTCACATATATATAGAAAATTCTCAATCCCTATAGAATTGAGTCTTTTCTATACATGCTTGGCTCAACAATGGCAAACCACATCAGAGTAGTCTAAACTACGAACTCTAAAAAATTAATAAATAAAAATTATAAATATTACAACAACTTATTATAAATTGAATAAACTGATAAATATAATCAATTGGAACCCATGCATGTGCTGTGTGTGATAGATAGAGAGAGAAAGAGAGGTATATAGAGAGATAGAGAGGGATTCGTTTTTCACATTATATACTCCACCCCATCTTTTGCTCTATAAATACTCCCTCCCACACCCCACCAAACCAAAAGCTTGTCCCACCACACTACTCATCCTCTCATCTTTTCTAATTCAATTTTGTGGCCATTAATCCATAAGAGGTACTGATTACTTTACTTTATCATGTATATATTCTTAGTTAATCACTTTACATTGTTAAGGAAATGTACTTGGTATTTGTTTATGCCATGCATGGTGGGGATGGATGGTGGGTCTAATTACTTAGAAACTTCTTCACTAGTTTGCTTCAATATATATATATATATATATATATATATATATATATATATATATATATATATATATATATATATATATATATATATATGGGATAATTTGATTGTGAATAATTGGGACTATGCCTACTATATATGGAGTTTTGAGTTGATTGGCTTTTGTGCTTTTCTTTTGCTTTAGAAGGTTCATTAACTTATGCATGTTTTATCATCAAGTAAATGTGTTTGTGGGTCTTGTTCTTTTTGTTCATTGTATGTTTCTAATTAATTAGGTTTGCATGAGTGCCCTGTGCTTTCTTTTTCTGGAGAAAAAGCAGCACTTGTTCAGAGACCACAACATTGGGATTGGTTATTCCACCAATATATACATACATTAATTATTCTTACAACTTCAATTCTATTGGTTGCAGTTGGTGTATATACACATACTTTAGTACCATAACTCTGTCCAAATTAAGCAAGGGCAACATAGTAAATATACAAGAATGGAGAGGCTCAACACAAAGCTGTATTTGGAGAACTACTACATAATGAAGGAGAATGAGAGACTGAGGAAGAAGGCCCAGCTGTTGAACCAAGAAAACCAAGCTCTCCTCTCCCAACTCAAGCAGAAGCTCGCGAAGTCGAAGTCAAACGCCACCGCAGCCACTGCTTCGAACAACCACGCTGCTGCGATCCGCGATCTCAATGCGACGACTTCGTCGGCGCCACTGCAACTTAACAAGAGCTCCAATTGCACTCATGAGCTCTAATGAGCAGCAATTCAGCTAGAGTGATCATCTTCTGTGTCCTTCATTGTGGTATCTTACTGAAGAGTAGGTGCAGATGGGATCATCTATATTAAGTTTAGGGATAATTGCCTTTGTACCCCTGAAATATGAAGAAATATTTAATTTACCTCTCTTATTTTTTTCTTTCCAATATATCCTTCATACGTTCCACCGTTATTAAAAATATCTCTACCGTTTCCCTTTATTAAGTTAACTAGGATTAAACTAGAGTTAAATAATAATCGGAGTTGAAAACTATCAGATATATCTATTTTGCCCGGGTTTAGAGTTTAGAGTTTAGAATTTTTTAGGGTTTTAGGGTTTAGAGTTTCGAATTTTTTAGGGTTCTAGGGTTTAGGGTTTAGGATTTTAGGGTTTAGGGTTTTTTAGAGTTTTAGGGTTTAGGATTTTAGGGTTTAGGGTTTAGGGTTTTAGGGGTTTAGGGTTTTAGGGTTTAGGGGTTTAGGGTTTTAGGGTTTAGGGTATATTTGAAAGGGTAAAATAGTAATTACACACAGATAACGGTAGTTCCAAACGGTATACTAACAGAGTTTAACTTCAGGGGTATTTTGGAAAGAAGTTGGAACGTAAGAAGGATAGTTTTAATATTAGCCTTCTAAGAGGGATAAATCTGAAAACAGAAAAATTTTTAGGGATATGTAGAAAATTGCTCCTTAAGTTTAATATCTAAGCTAGGTTAGGTTTGGTTCATCTAGGGCATTAGTAATTACTACCAACTATCATGTCATTGTAACACTCCTTTTTTGTTTACCCAGAACTAGAGATGAGAAATAGAAAAGCACAAGGTACTATATATATAAATTAACTTCTCAATGTTTATTTCAAATATTGTCCCTAATGTAAGTGGTAAAGAATTTGGTGGTTGATATTCGATCTCAAAAAAAATTTCTCAATGTTTCTGCACTTCACCTTGATTTCAGCTACTTTGAAAGCAATTTTTTAAGCAACTATTCTCTATTTTTAACTACTAACTAAATAGCATTAGATAGTCCTCAATACAATACCAATTAAATGAGCCTTAATTAGAGCAGCTCCTAAAACAAAACAGCTCCCAAGTAAGAGACACAGAACCAATTAATTAAAAGAGTCTAAAGGCACCAGAGGAAAACCCATAATTTAACTCCAGAACTAAACATCAGTGTTTTTCTGTTAGTTGTCAACATATATACATAACAAAAACAGATAATTCACATATCCCAAAAAGACAATGTCTTTGGGGAAACAACCCCAAACCACAGTTTTAGTCCCCCCCTTAAAAGGGCCACAAAAAACACACCAGTACTATATACATGCAGCAAAAAAAACTCAAAATTAGGTCATCCTAACTTCATCTGGTTCTTCAGCAGTGTCCATCTCCATATTCTGCTATTCATACTTCACTTCCACCAGAAACCTGATACTAGCCTGTATAAAATATGATATTTCAAAAAAAGAAAACAAACATTATATTAGTATTAAGATATGAAACACAGTACAACTATTGAAGCACAAGACCAAGGAAGGATGATCACTTAGCAACCTCTTCCTGCAGGCTTTCATTTTAATCACCACCGCAAACTGCGCAGTTTGCCGACTAAGATGCTCTTATTTGTAATATGGATTCATTTCCGATTTCGATTATAAGACATCCACATTGATGAAATTATTATCTACAATATCGAAGCTTCTAAAAACTAAATTGCATAATCTTCTGACATCATCTATCTATCTGCAACAACAACTCTTTCGATCGATCATGCGAAACGATGTAATGCTGGTGATTCCTGTACAAAGAGAAGTACCATTTACCTGTTTCGGATCATAGACCGCATACTCGTTATACTCGAGTGGGCTACCCTCGTTCTCCGATGGAACCAATCGCCCGCAGGGCACCTTCACATCATCTTTCCAAGTGAAATGCTCTGATTCATCAGGCTTTTTCTTGCCCAACGCCTTAACACCGATCTTTTTCTCCTCTAAGGATTTTGTATCCTGTTGAGAACCACAAGGGAAAACCATAACAATCTAATAAAACATGCACATTTTACCTTCCTGGGGCTTTGGTAGCTATGATACCTCAGGTGTACCAGATATCTCAGTGACTTGTTCTCCCAGAGAAACAATTGCCAGGACCAAGAAGCCTTCCGGCCGATCGACTGCCGTGAACCCATACCGCGCCGCCTCAGCCGCTGCATCGGAGCAAACTATAGCTTTTCCAAACTAGAAAAGAAAGAAAAAGAATGAAACATTTGTAGAAATTAACTATGGTTAATTTACAGTTAACTTTTGTTGAGAAAAAAAAGAGAAGAGGCTTTTTAATTACCATGTAACCAGGCACAGGAATTGAGCATAATGTAGGTTGGAACCCTTTGTGCAGGTGCCTTAGCAAGTTTGAACTCCTAGTTCCTATCAGATAATATACAAAGAGGAGGTCCTACTTAGTTACTGGAAGCAAAAACTTCAATACAGAGATAACAAAAAAAAAAAAAACAAAAAGAAGAAGAAGAAGAATTAATGCCTACCACACCACAGGAGAAGTTTATTTGGTAGTTTCTTCATCTCATCATAAGAAGGACAAGCACTGGAGTCTATGGCATATATGTTCTCCACTGATACACTGTAACTCTGCATGAGAGAATATGAATAATACTCATGACTCTGTTACCTGAAGTAAAACTAACAATTCGGGCGCCCTCAAATGAAAAATGTGCATGCAATTGGTCTTAAACTTATACCATATCAGCAACTGCGACGGGATCGTAGGTTTTCTCGAGGTAATTCGTGATCATCTTATAGTCATCAGACTCCTTATCCACAGGAGTAATCAAGCAGCGCAACTTCTTGTATCGATCAGAAAGTGGATCATCGACGGTACCGCCGGTCATGTCTCCAATAAGCCGTGATGCAACATTTATGTCCCTAGTTGTTTCCAACCCTGCAGCCACCTACAATGACAGTGGAAGTAATTTCGTTTGAATGAAGTGTGTACCCATGAGAAAATACCATAGAAAGATTGGAAGGTGGATTAATTGTGTACATGATCAGCGAGTTCTTGGTAGTTTCTGATAGTGAATGGCCGGGTAGAGTGCATTAAAGTGAACCACCGATTGCTATCATCCAGCAGCCTCGCGATGTCGGCCTCTGTGCTGTTTTCAGGAGCCGATTTCAGATCATCTCTGAACTTCAGAAGCACTTGTTCACCTGATCCAGTAGAAAAGCCTTTAGCAAATAGACGAGGCGACACAGTTCGTCTTTTAACGAGCTAGTTATGAATTACTAACATCTCTTCAGATGGCCGTCGGTTAACATTCCGACAGGAAGGTCCGGTACATCATAACACATTTCCATCAAAGCATACCTGCACCCAAAAGTGATCAATATCAGACTACCTTAAGCTGTCATAAGGACTGCATAAGGTAGCAACTACATGCCTGTAAATCTCTTGGCTACATAAAATCTTCATAAAATTGGCGACCGAAGGTTCGAGCTTGCAATGAACAGATGCCGCTCCCAACTGGCGCGGTGCTAGGCCGCCGTATCGAACATCAACTCCATCGTCCTGCTCGTAATTGAATGATTAACGAATAGTAACTAGAATTTTGTGGCGAAACTAATAGAAACAATACGGGCACAGTGAATATATAATATCATTCACCATGTCCACGGGGTAGAATTTGATATGTTTCTTCTCGAGCTTCTTCTCTCGCCCCCACGGTTCAAATTCGTTCCCAGTAAGCTCTTCGAAAAGCCGAACGAACTCCTTAATTGCATCACCCACGCGATCCTCAAAATCCTCAGCTCTCTCCTCTGCTCTCGGATCATCCCAAACTCGGCCCTTCTTGTAATATAAATGCAGGTGGTTCTCAGGCACCGTGATCAGCTGCATCACACAACATCTGCGCATGGGACGTAAGCAGATATAAATACAATCACATATATATAGGCCAAAACGGACTGAAGATCGAATTTTAACATTGACATACTCGTTTACTCCGCTCGCTTGATCACAAAGAGAGAATGCACAATTGTAGATAATCCCGTCCTTTTCGAAGATTTCCCCGCCCTCCTTATCCAGCATGGAGTCCTTGCAGACTGCTCGTTTGCCGTAAACCTTAATCTGCACAAATTCTCTTGAAATTGAATAATCACAGAAACAAGTTCAGACAAGTGTATTAATAGCTGAGCTTAATGAACAAAACCTCTGCTGTGAGAGACTCGTGAGCCTCCGCGCTCGGGTCTTGCTTGTTCAGTGGAATTCCTACGCCCTCCGGTGCAAGAATATCGGAGACAACATCGTATGCGTCCAACGGTCGAGCTTCTTGTTTTTCGATACTATCAATAAGCCAAGCCTCGCTTACAACGGGGATGTTCCTCTCCCTAATCAATCAGCAAATCATATAACAAGACCAAAGTTGAGCCTCGAACATTTGAATGAATGCGACACGAGCCATGCACGGTTTCTTTTTATCATCAGCATGATAAGTTGTAATTCAACAAGAACTAAGAACAACAACTTGGAAGATTCCAATAATAACAATAATAATGGTGACAAACAAGAGGTCATATATACATAGCATCTGCAACTTTTGTCGAACCGCCTCTCTCGCGTTCGGCAGGGGAAACAGCAAGGCAAGTAACACCTGCAAATGATATATATATATATATATATATATATATATATATATATATATATATATATATATATATATATATATATATGTGGATCATCATGAATGCCGTATTTAAGAAACAAACAAATAATTAACATGGCATCTTCTCCCTACCGATAACACTATTAGAAACTGTTCCTCCATACTTTTCCATTTCCTCCTTCCATGATTGCTAAATAAAGCAAATTGCCCGTAAATCAACCGACCGTACGTAGAAAGCTGGTTGCAACATCGACAAGAAAATTCTCTCAAGTTATTACATGTGTTCGACAAAGCCTCCCGGATAAAGAGATCGTCATGCCGGAGAATGGCTTGTCCACCAAAGGCAAATCCCGCAGCAGATGAGCTCTCGATTCTTGGTTCGTAACCCACTTGTGAGATTATTCAAAACAATGTCAATGTCATAAACCAATTCTCCATTCACAAAACAACACACATGCACACAACTTGTATATATATATATATATATATATATATATATATATATATATATATATATATATATATATATATATATATATATATATATAATGGAAAACACACCTCGCGAACTGTTTCATTGCCGATATCGTCGGGGACCTTAATGCGATCGCCCTTCCGAGTGGGGGTTCTTGTTGTATATGGACAAGTAGTCCACTCACTCGGCATTTGTAGTTTCTGCAGTTATAATCAAGCTGGCCTCCGCACATTGGGCAACTCTCTAGAGGTCCATAGAACATCATATCTTGGCTACAAGGATATAAATAACAGTATCAACACTAGTTTTCAATGCAGTTCTCGTACTTTTGATTTCAATTCGGTCTTAATCCTTTTAATTGTAGCATTCTACTACGTACTCTCCGAACTAATGAAGGTGAAATAAAAAAAATTGAACTAAATTTGTACAATTTGGGTAGTATTCAATCGAATTCCGTAGTCATCTGTTATCAAAGTAATTAAACTGCTAAGAAATACCATCTTGGGACTACGGGGTCGTCGGACCCGGAAGGGTCCTGGGCATTGGCCTCGAGAATGAGGCGCATCTCCTCGATCGAGAGGTGCTCTCTCGTAGCCTTACAAAAGTTGTCAAACCCCCGCGCAATCACTGCTATCGATTTCGCGCTCTCCTCGTTGGTTACTCTGGGCTTCTTCTTCTTCTTCTTCGAAGACTCTGTTGGTTATTTATTTATGGGTTAAAAATAGGTCCAACTCCTGCCCGTGACAATAGGCCTAGGAGACTAATAAGTTGAGTTGGGTGAGCCCAATAAGTTGAGTGGGGCTGCGGTCCACAATAGACCTAACGGTAAGAGGCCCAACAATAGACCCAACGTCCAGATGGGTTGAGTCCGGTCGAGACCCGTGGGCGCTGTGTCTGTACGCTTTAAGTGAATTGGTTGCGTATTTCTAACAGCTCGAGTTTTTGGAATTAATGGTTAGCGCCAACGATCCTACATGTGGTATCAGAGCCAGTGGCACGGGTTCGATTCCCACACAGTGCAGGTGTTGGGGGGGGATTGTTGGTTATTTATTTATGGGTTAAAAATAGGTCCAACTCCTGCCCGTGACAATAGGCCTAGGAGACTAATAAGTTGAGTTGGGTGAGCCCAATAAGTTGAGTGGGGCTGCGGTCCACAATAGACCTAACGGTAAGAGGCCCAACAATAGACCCAACGTCCAGGTGGGTTGAGTCCGGTCGAGACCCGTGGGCGCTGTGTCTGTACGCTTTAAGTGAATTGGTTGCGTATTTCTAACAGCTCGAGTTTTTGGAATTAATGGTTAGCGCCAACGATCCTACAGACTCGTCGCTCCGCGTTCCCATCTTCCCCTCTTCCTCAGCAGAAGAGTGCGCATGTGATGTCGACCTTATCTCATGAACCTACAATTACGTGAGCAGCTACACACATGCAAATAGCCGTTAAACTACTAATTAACACAGTTAAAGATGCTTAAACAATGTCTAAGTACATATATGCAGAGACACCAAAAGACAAAAAAAGCTTAAGAACATGCATGCTAATTAAGAAACTTCATGGTGATGAGCTTCTTATCCCAGCTAAACTTTTTTTCACAGCAAAAGCACTTCCAGAATTTCCAAACAACAGTATAAGAACATCAAGGTTTATCCAAGTACTCTACCCTGCTATGCTACTATATATATATATATATATATATATATATATATATATATATATATAATAAAATCCTACAAAGACGCTTCATGTGTACGTGGGGGCGCTTCATGTGTGTCCTCGCCATTTGCACACAAGTGTACATTCACCTTCGCTTTTCATGTGACACGTCGTGCGAACATAAATTTTCCCACACAGTACGTCTCAGGAACAGCACATGTGTTTATTTTAGAAAACCCCTTAAACTATAGGCAATTTTGAACTTTTTTTTTAATCCTTCCAAATTTTGTTAAAATTAGCAGATTTGTTGATTATTCCGATGGTTAAAATTAACATTTTTACTAGTTATAAATAGAAGAAAAAAAAAAAAAGAGACCGATTTCTAAAAGGCCTATAGTTGAGGGGGGTCTCCGCACATTCTTTAAGGCTGCGTTTGGATAGGGGGATAAGGGCGGAATACCCCCCTTATCCCCCTATCCATACCCAAACGGGGATGGATTTTTTGAGAACCCGGGTTCTAGGTAATGCGGGATAGTGGGTATGGATGGTGGAATCCAAATTCTAGGAAATGGGTGGAATTCGGATTCCACCCATTTTGGCGCGGGGTTCGAGGCGAGTTGCTGTAGTCTTCTCCCCAACCTTGCTTTACTCTCCGATCTCCTTCTTCTCCCCAACCTTGCTTTACTCTCCGATCTCCTTCTTCTCCGATCTCCTTCCCCGATCTCCTTCTTCTCCGATCTCCTTCTCCGATCTCCTTCTCCGCGCCACGCCCCTCTGCGCACCTCTCCACGCCCCTCTGCGGCCCCTCTGCGCCCCTCTCCGCGCCCCTCTGCGCCCCTCTCCGCGCCCCGCTGCGACCCCTTTGCGACCCCGCTGCGACCCCTCTGCGCCCCTCTCCGCGCCCCTCTGCGCCCCTCTGCGACCCCTCTCCGCGCCCCGCGGCGACCCCTCTGCGCCCCTCTGCGACCCCTCAGCGCCCCTCTCCGCGCCCCTCTACGCCCCTCTGCGCCCCTCTCCGAGCCCCTCTGCGACCCCTCAGCGCCCCTCTCCGCGCCCCTCTACGCCCCTCTGCGCCCCTCTACGCCCCTCTGCGCCCCTCTGCGACACCTCAGCGCCCCTTTGCGCCCCTCTCCGCGCCCCTCTGCGACCCCTCTGCGCCCCTCTGCAACACCTCAGCGCCCCTCTCTGCGCCCCTCTACGCCCCTCTGCGCCCCTCTCCGCGCCCCTCTGCGGCCCCTCTGCGGCCCCTATCCGCACCGCGACCCTCTGCGGCACCTCACCGCGCCGCGGCCCCTCTGCGGCCCCTCTGCGGCCCCTATCCGCACCGCGACCCTCTGCGCCACCTCACCGCGCCGCGGCCCCTCTGCGACCCCTCTGCGCCCCTCTGCGACCCGTCAGCGCCCCTATCCGCGCCCCTCTACGCCCCTCTGCGCCCCTCTCCGCGCCCCTCTGCGCCCCTCTCCGCGCCCCTCTACGCCCCTCTGCGCCCCTCTCCGCGCCCCTCTGCGCCCCTCTGCGCTCCTCTCCGCGCCCCTCTGCGACCCCTCTGCGCCCCTCTGCGACACCTCAGCGCCCCTCTCCGCGCCCCTCTACGCCCCTCTGCGCCCCTCTGCGGCCCCTCTACGCCCCTCTGCGCCCCTCTCCGCGCCCCTCTGCGGCCCCTCTGCGGCCCCTATCCGCACCGCGACCCTCTGCGGCACCTCACCGCGCCGCGGCCCCTCTGCGGCAACCTCTCCGCTGCGTCCCCTCGCCGCGTCGCCACCCCCTCTGCGGCCCCTCTTGCTTCTTAACAGGTTGTGATTCTTTATCACAAAGGTATGCCCCCTATGAGTGCCTTATTCAGTGCTTCGATTCTTCATGTTTTAATGTTGATGGCATAATGTGTGCATGTCATTGCCATAATATGTGCTGGTTCTCATGTTATTGCCTATTTGGTAGATTTGCCTGTGAGGACTGTGTTCCAATGTTGTTGCATTTCATTGCCATAAAATATGGTTGGGCGTTGGTTGTCACCTTGTTGCGAGCATATGTGATGTTTGTGTGTATGATGCCTATTCCCTGTTGGCATTTTGTATGACAAGTGTGAGTATGCAGCCTATCCCCTGTAGCTTCAGATATGGACGATGATGATGATTGCCATAGGTATTTGATGGAATGGCATGTATTTACTGCACCCCCATACCAATTGGCAATCAATTGAGTCAAAAAATATTTTAAAAAAACGGTTCAAGATCTTGACTGTTGCAACACCCTTTCCATATAAAGTCCAATGCCAGATTGCGATGGCATGTTGTGTTTTACATAATTTTATTCGACGACACTCTGGTGCGGATGCCATATTTAACGATGTGATGGAGGAAGAAACAAATGTAGAATTAGATGTCGAGGAAACGGTTCATAGTGTTGGTACTACAGAGTCACAAAGAGGCGACGCGGTGCGCACAATTATAACAGACGAGTTATGGAATAATCGCAGTTAGTTATATATTTGATTGCAATGTAAGAAATGTGTAATATATTTGATTGTATGATTACAATGTGTTTGTAAATTTATGTATGAATTCTTGTATGTAAAGGACTTTTCTGATGTGTATTGAACTGAATTATGCGGCATTCAATGGGATTGTAAATGACTTGTTATTTTCTGATCTTTATGATCATAATGGACTGAATTTTATGTGATTTAATCTGCTAAATATTATGTTTGTCCAATAATTGGGGGAATTTTTATTAGTGTAACGTCATTATTTCACACATTTGTTTGATTCGTTATTTACTTGATATCTGGTCATGACATTCTGTTTTACTGTTATTTAACATCCAGATAGTTATTATTACTGCTTGAATTTTTTACAATTTTTTTACTCACTATTTCACCATTTATGATTAATTTTAAAAAATATTAAAATATGCTATTAATCAACCTTATAATAAATTTACATTAATATTAAATTATACTATAAATATATTTAAAAGGACAAAATTAAAATAATCTTAGCTATTGTTTACTGGTTTTACAATCAAACATTTTAAATATTTTAATATGTAATTTTCTATAATTTTTTAGTATTTTTTTTTATTTATTATATATTTTAAAATATTTTTTACAAATTTAAATAATATTTTAAATTTATTATTAGGTTGATTAATATAATAAAATATTTTATTTATATAATATATCATAAAGGGTAAAATAGTCAATACACAAATTTATCACTTATCAATTCTTCTTATTCCTCTATACTCAACCAAACACAATTTTTACCAATTCTTCATATTCTCCTTATTCCTATATAATTTACCAAACACAATTTACTTTAATTCCGGTATAACTCATAAAACGAACCAAACGCAAATTTACACCAATTCCTGCTAATACCAGAATCTGTACCTATCCCCGGTATAACAAATTTTTTCTAATCCCCGATCCAAACGCTACCTAACCTTTTCGGGTTACAGGTGGGGACAATCGCGGCGCCTTTTGGCGGGGCCTTGAGCTGATCCTAACCGTCCGCGTGTGAGGCGCACGTGTCTCTCGGTCTAACCGGGCCGGGCCGATATAGCAGGCCCATAATCTGGCCTAGTAAACCAGATCTAACACTCGGAAATTGGGCCCATGGACCAGCCCATTTACATAGTACGGTACGTTGCCCAAATCAATGGTGCTAAGTGTTCCTCCTCCTCCTCCTCCTACTCTTCGTCCCACTCCCCCTTCTCCTCCCCTGTTCCGCCATGGTCGCCGTAACACTCCACGCCCTAAGCTCAAAACCTACCTCCGTCGCCGCCCATGGCGTTCTCCGGCGAACTCCACCTCATCTTCTCGGAAGCCGCCTCGGATTCTCCGCCAAGTTCGTCGTCCCCGTTGCTCCTTCACCGCTCCGCAAAGAACACCTCCCGCTTCTGTGGCCTTTAATGGCCGCAGGAGGATCCGATAGGGTAGGCGCTTCCCATATGCGATAATTTCCTCCGTTTATGATCATTTCGATTCACAAGCTTCGTCTTATTTTGCTTCTTGTTCAGATTCGTTGTTTTAGCGATACAATTTTGCCCGAAATTTGAAGGATTAAGGGTTTTATCTACATAGTTCTAATCCGTCATTGCGGTGAAGCTCGATGCTAGCGTGGGAATCGGAGATCTTAGTATTCATTTTTTCCTGTTGCATTTGTGATCTTAATCAGGAGTTATATTTGGTTTAGTGATTTTCAGAGTGTTGCTGAGTAGGCATTGCATCTCCATACAATATGGGGACGTAAGTAGGGTTTGGACTCGCTTTTAGTATGTGTTGTTGGGATCTCACAGGAAGTGTGGTTGAGAGTTTTTTGGTCACAAACTATCTACATAGGTTGCTGGTTTTTGGACTATTTGAATTTAACTATCACTAGGTAATTGGGTATTACTTAATTATTACAACCATTTTGCATGTTAATTGCAATATTTGATAGTTGACTCGTGGTCATCTGCAAGATATGCTTTTGTATGCTATACATTTCGACAGAGTAGTTTTACTCTTTTATGTGTTTTATTCTACGCTGCACGACCAATGCTTTCTATGAACTATTACTCCAAATTTTCAGGTATATGATAGTGGAAATAATCAACCTGAGGCTTCAGAAGCTTTGAAGGTCTTTGAGTGCGGAAGATCATTATTGAGTTTTGTATCAAGCAACTTCCTTCCTCTAGGTAGATATTTTCAGCCAGCTCAGTTCTCTTATGTTCACTCTATGTTTTGTGGTAGTCCAATTTCATCCTGTGTGGTCTTTATTCTTATTACACAACAACTTAATATATTTATTTTTGTTTTCCTTAATCAACACTAGGTGCTCTAGATTCTCCTTCTTGTTGCAAAATATTGTTTTATTTTTATGCTTTCTTTTTAGTGGTTGAATATAATTTATTTGGCAATGGGCTAAGTTATTCCTCTTGTGCAAAGGCACAATTTTCATTTTTTCTAGGATACAAATTGTATTCTCATTGAAGCAGGATTCAATGTTTTTTTATAAACAAAAAGGGTTAATTTCATATAGCTTCCCGTGAACATATCGAATAGCAGATATATTCCTACAAAGTTTAACTTTTCTTATTTATCCCTTTAAAAGTCCTAAGTTGTTCATATATGTTCCTCTCGGCAATATCCGTTAAAAAAATATAGTTAACTATAGTTTAAATACCTAATTTTGGTTAGTGAGTGAGGTAAATTTACCTTTTTACCCTTTTAGATATCATACTTAACCATAGATATATTTTTTACCAGTTGAAACTTTTGGAGGGACATATTTGAAGGGGCAAAATTGACATATCACTTATATTTATTAAAAAATAAACAGTAAACTAACGGTAACAAACCAGGGGGACATATATGAACAACTTAGAACTTTTGAAGGAATAAATATGAAAAGTTAAATTTTGTAAGAATATATCTGCTATTCGATATGTTTACAAGGAGCTGTATGAAAATAACCCAAATAGAAATGTAGACCATGAATGGATTCTACGTTTTTCTTCCCATTTATGTCTAGTTATTCTGAAACTTCAGCAAAGACAAAACTTAATATTAGGCCACCCAATGCGGTATATACTGCATCTCCAGTATGAACAAGCATAGGTTTCTTTACAGACCAAATTGAATATCACCTCGAACAGTTTATGCATATATATCTCCATTTCTTTTTCTCTATTTGCAGTAGAGAACATAATGTTCTCTTGTAATCTTTGGTTTTTTTTTTTTTTTGGATCATTGTTTGCTTATTTTGTTGTATACTAATGGCTTTCGTCATTGATTTTCTTGTTGTTTTTTTTTTTTGGATCATTGTTTGCTTATTTTGTTCTATAGTAATGGCTTTCATCAGAACCATGCATTTCTGAATTCTGAAAAGTTTACCTTTCCGTTTTCTTGTCAAGCTCTTGTGGGAGGAATAATTTTTGGACTAGCAAACCCAACACTTGGTTGTCTTGCTCACAAATACTCTCTGTCAAAATTCAGCACCATTGGGATTTTCTTCATATCAGGTGCAGAAATCCCTGACATGTTTCAAATATTTCTTTCCCCTCCTCTTCGCCTGTTAAAATCTTGTCCTCGTAATCATGCTTTGATTATCTTCTTCAACATTTAGGGCTCATGTTGCGGACCGCAGAACTGGGTGCAGCTATTGAAGCTTGGCCTGCAGGACTCTTTGGGCTTGTATGATCTCAAGTTTGTATTCTACTGACAAAGTAACTTATGTCTTTCCATCTGGAAGTACTGTCTTTTGTTAATTTATTTCTTGTGATGGCTGCTGATTTTGGTGTTTATTTGCTATTCTTGATAGGCATTTCTTTATTTGTTCTGCCATTTCCAACACTCACACACATACTTACATCTTGATCTTAACTAGTTTGTTGAGCATTAGTTGAGCCTTACCGCATTGTAATGCTCATTAGCCTGGCCATTTTCAACTCTATTGTTGACTCCTGTTCATAATTCTATTTGTCCTTGTAGGGTTCAATTCTACTATTGACTCCCTTTTTTTCAAGGATAATCTTGCAAATTCAGTTGGCACCGCATGAATTCGTCACCGGTATGCTGCTGTCAGTAAATAAATTATACTCTTCGAAATTCTCTCTTTTTTTCCTGGTTTTGTCATCTTGCTAGTTGGCTTATTTCCATCTTAGATGACTTGATAGAGGGAGTGATATGGTACAGGGGTTGCTATCTTTTGCTGTATGCCAACAACATTATCAAGTGGAGTCACCTTAACAATGGTAAGCTCATATATTTTCCCTTCAGTCTGTTGCAGTTTTCTGCTTCTTATTAGTCAGTGTCTCTCAGTGCAAATTTATCACCAAAAAATGCAGCTTGCTCGGGGTAATTCTGCTCTTGCTCTCGCAATGACTGTTATATCCAACTTGATGGGGATTATGGTTGTAAGTCAAACTTCCCTTCGTAGAAACTAGAAAGTAAAACTGTGTTTGCAATAATTTTATAAATTACTGTGCAACAGTAAGTGCTCTTATTACCATTGTTGTTATTTTCCCTGTTGAAAACTTGGTTAAATAAAAATGTATTGAACAAAAAAGAAGACTCAGTTGAATAAAATGCTATAAATATTTATGCTGCTTTCTGGAGATTGTGTACTAATGGTGAGTGGTGACAAATAACTATTAGCCTTGTACATTTACTTATAAATACTGATTTGATTAGAGAACCCATATTAATGATTGCATGGACTCTAATACATTTCGTCAGTAATATTAGTAATGACTTTCCTTATGTTAGATTTCTTAAACTCACTGCCAAACTCAAAAGTTCTGATCAGTGTTTAAGTGATCATATATTGAAGGTGGCTTTAGTGCTTATCTTTTGTGATTTAGGTGCCGCTTTCCCTCTCAAAGTTCGTTGGTGCTGGAGCTGGGGTGTCTGTGCCTACAATGCAACTATTTAAGAGTCTTGTCAACACTCTTCTGATCCCCCTCATTCTAGGAAAGGTGTAGGCTAAACTAGCCTTTCTTTTTTGGAGCTTTCTAGCATTTTCTTTCTTTAAGTTAATTATTCCTAAACTTACAAATGATATTTATTTCACTTGTTTGCGGTGATAACACTGTGCCCACATTTGTCCTTCCAGTCTCTCTTATGAAACCATCAGAATATTGGCTGTATGATGTGTTGTAATTTAGATGAATGGCAAATTTGTGTTGGGATTTCGTAGATTTATCAAAAGGTCAAAGAAGCTATTGATGCAGGAGTTTTTATTAAAAGATGAAAAGTTATTTTCCTGTCATTGAATGTACCCAGATAAGAGGAAGTGGGGTCGGATGTCTTTTGCGAACGTGTCAAAAATAGCTAACATGGAGATGTCACTGTCTCATCCCTAAATTTTTTCATCGATTGTACGGGTTCCTAACTGTGACTCGAAGGCATGTTTGTTGAATCTGAGCCATATCATATATCAGCTGTCATTTGAAGGGTTCTTAGGGAAGGGAGGTATATTTGTTTTCCTATTCAAGCACGTCAAAACGTTGATACCATTTTGTTTCATTCATGAATTTTTGTTCCTCGTTGTCTTGAATATACTGAGCGCCTTTGAAAGTACTACTGAAGGATCTCATGTAAGCATATAAGAACTTACATCGAATAAAAAAGGAAACATTTGGTTGGCCCCGATAGCATAGTAAAGAAGTTATATCATAAAACCTCATGATTTGTTATTCCTTTATTTAACCTGTAGCAACCTCATCAACATCAAACTGAAACTGGTATGCATGGTTTGTTAACAGTATGAAGGACAAGAGGTTCAACTTGGAAATGGCTTCTTATTTTTTCTTTTATTTTATGTTTGACTGATGGATATAGCTTTTGTGTTACCTTATCAAGAACCATCAAACAATTAATAAAGTGCATTCTGAGAAAACAATAGCTACTCAGAAATCACAAGGAGAATTAGTTACCAGTTGAATACTCCAGCTCCTGTGCCTTCTTTTAACACCTTTGTCATTTCAGTGTTTCTTTATTTTGATTGGTTTAAGTAAATTTATTGAGTTTCCTGTATTCTGCTTAGATGGAGGAACTTATATATGCTTTTTTTCTTACAGATTTTTCGAGAAACCTTAAAAGGTCAGTCCTCTTCAGTTTGTCTTGAATTGATTTGGATTTGTTACAGTTATCGAATTTATGTTAAGAAAATTTGGGGCATATATTATGTTAGGCTTGTTTCACTAACACTTTGTACAAACACTGCTAGAAACATAATTACGGCTAGTCATTGTCGTTTCAAGTATATAGTGGCATTTTTTCAGATCTTCAAGACTTTTCTAGCATCTGTGTAGATCAAGTTGTAAAGGAGTAAATGAGTAAATGAATCTGTTAACCATTCTAACGTAAGCAAAAGTTTTGGTATCCAACATAGTTGATTGCAATTTCATATAGTAAAGTTTCTACTGATACACAAATCATTTTAACCTTTTGTAACTAGCCCCTCCCTGAAGATGATCAATTCTTTAGAAGCGTTTATATAGTTATCCCTTGTGTACTGTGACTTAGGGCATTTAACTATGACCAAAGCAGAAGCAAAGATTTTCCTATATATATATATATATATATATATATATATATATATATATATACAGGTATGTTCGTCCCTATATGGATATATCCATGGTAGTTCAGCGAAATATGTAGGCATGAATAACGGAATTGAAAGTTTTATTTAATTCTCATTGTGATATTTATATACAATGGTTTAGAATCTTGACTATTGTATTTTTTTAGGAATTCATGTAAACTTTCGTAGTGCTTTGTCCTGTTTTTCCATAAAAAGAATGCATACGTGTATATACATGTAGGTTTCATTTACTGTTTATTTCTATAGGTGCTTGTACGAGCATGACGGCTGAAGAATTCATTTTCGTATCTGGGCTAATTAGATTGTATACAGTATAATGAATCTAATATCACTTTTATATCGTAGAGGTTAGTAATATGTGATGATGTAGCAATTGCTTCTATTAAAAGAGTAAATGCTATTTCTCTTAAAAAAAAAGAGTAAATGCTATTTATAGTTGGTCTCTTTGGCTCTTGTACATTGAGGATTGGAGTGGGACATCCATCAGATACCAAAGATTTTCTATATTTTAAAAAAAAAGAAACTAAGCTCGGGGGATAATGTGCAATTTTGACTTTCAACGATTATAATTTGCGAAAGGAATGGAAGGTTACCATCTTTTGCCTCTAGATTCATATAAGTCTTTGTTAACTTGAAAGTATACGGAGCTAATTGTGTTCGTATATGGATTGCATTTGCTCTTATGCTTCTCATTCACTTTAGAACCAGCTTCTGAAACAACTTACTCTATTGACTTTGTGCCTATTTATTTAGCTTTTATGGTTGTATTGGCAGGTGTAGCAGAGTTCGCTGATCAAAACCGGCATGCTTTTTCGATGATAAGCGCCATACTGCTTAGCCTAGTATGAATGGATTCTGCTTTTCTAATATCATACATGACCACATTTGGACGAGGCTCACTATTTTTTTTTTCATTTACTGTTTTGAAGTATTAAGTTGAAGTGCACTCACAAGTTGGTGTGCAATGACTTATGCTTTATCTATCATGCAAATCTTTCCTTCCGCAGACTTAAGTATCAGCCTTTTGGTTTGGATCTATCATCTAGGTCTTTCTTAGATGGTCAGGATTCATGTATTATACTTCTATTAATATTCGGCCCCTATTTGAAGGAATTCAACGTTATAGAACAGTCGAGGACAATGTAGTAGGCAGGGAATACTGGGACCCCGAAATGGAATTGTACGACTACTGTAGATAACAAGCATTTTGGTGGAACTTATCAAACAGAATGTTCTCACAGCTAAAAGGCAACTAACATATAATTACCAATAGTATAATTCTTTACTCATATAAAGATTAATTCAAGTTTCCAGGTAAGTGTCCTTAGCTTCTATGCTTATGCTAAGGTTAGAGCAAGGATTTAAGTGCTGTGGCACGAGATCGTGCTGAAAACTTGCCGGCACGGTGCGTGCCGAGTCGTGCCGATGAGTGTCGGTCACAAAAAATACATACGTGCCGACACATAATGGCATGAAATATTTATTTTTTTTTATCAATAAAATTTTCTAATTGCTTATTATGAATTTTTATCAAATATTTTGAACTTCATTGAGAAAATTACTTAGTAATTTAAAGAAAAAAGAGTTTTGAACTGTGCCATCGGCACGGGGGCTGTATCGTGCCGGTATCTTGTTGGCACGATACGGTATGGTGGATACGGCCCGTGCCGATGGATACTTAAATCCTTGGGTTAGAGGTGTAATGCCAAATATGAAACTGGTTCTATAGTGAACAATAATTAGTAATTTGATGTCTGCAGATCCCTATTTTGAATTACGATTAAAGGCATTGCTTCTCGCACACTTGTAGTACTTGATAAATTTTATTTGGTATCTGGGAATGTGGCAGCATAGTAGAGCATGCATTGCTCAAATAATATTCTTCTTCAACCCTGATTTTCCAACTTATTCAGGTTGTTGTATTTGTTGTACTACAGGTTCCATGGATACAAGTAAGCAGATCAAGATCACTTTTCTTAACGGTTAAGCCACAAGCTTTTGCTGTTGCTATTGCTATGGGAATGTATGCAGTTGCTACCCAAATTTCTATCTATTCTTCAACTGCCATGAATTTACACCTCTATGAGACTGAAAGATTGTTATAGCCCGCTCCATTTATTCCAATAATGCGATGATACTGTATTAACTGTCAAGTACCTGTTTTCTTGCTGCAGAATTCTACATCTCGTTCTGTTGGCTCTGAACGCCATAGCAGTGCAGATTCTATCGCTAGTCTCCGGAGGTAGAAAAGCAGTTTTTGCAAAGAAAGAAAATGCTCGCGCTGTCATAGTTGTCGCTAGTCAGGTCAGTAATTCTCATTTTTCTGTGCAGTCCTAACCATCAACATTGCCATTATTGTATATGCATAGTAGTCAAATAGTATGTTTACTTGGCTATTTAGTTGGCATCATACAGTATTATCCTTGATAATTCTACGACAGAAAATATTTTCAGTTGTAGAATTTTGCTATTGTAAAATTAATGTGTGGCAGACCATCACCACTTTAGGTGTCCACAAAGTTGTTGGGTGAGTGGGGCACTTTTGACAGGTGTTTTATGTTTTTCTTAGAAGGATAAGGAATTTTGCAACTTTTGCTTGAAGATTCGTGTATCTAGAAGGCTCTTGTGATGTAATCCTAGTAAATAGGTCAAAAATAGCCATTCCCCTCTTTTGTCCCACTTTCTTTGTTTACCTCTACAAGAAGGTTCGCAAATTTGTTTGTTATTTGGTTTCAATCAAACCGTAGAAGCCACTGCTGTATGCATGCTTGTATATACCCGACTTCTATACATTCCTGCTTATTTTCAAGAATATGAAAACATTTGGAAATTCATTAAGCGAACGTAAAAAGATAATGCTTCTTCTCGCTTAACGTAATTGCCATTTTTTTTTTTTTTTAAAAATTTAATGTAGAAAACACTGCCTGTAATGGTCGCCGTTGTGGAGCAGCTTGGAGGAGCACTCGGTGAATCTGGACTGTTAATTCTTCCCTGTGTTGCTTCTCACATTAACCAGGTGATGAAACTTGGCATTACCCAATTCCCCCTCCGGAGTTCTTAATCATCTTTTTTTGTTTGAACCTGTCGATAACATAAAAATTGCATGTCACACAGATCATTATCGATTCTTTTTTGGTAAATTGGTGGCTTCAGAAAGATCAACAGCTCAATAAAGCCAAACAAGTATAAGAGCCCTCAATTATCCAGTCGGTAAAACCGAAGCTAATCCAAAACCATTTATAAGGCATTCATGATCCTTCTTCTATCGCACGGTTACTCTTCTTTTAACCATGCAGTCGATTCGCCCAATGTCCTACAACCAGACGTCTCTCGATGAGTTGTATCTCTTGAAGTTTGGTGTATGAAAGTAACAGCGCAGATATCACGACGGAGCCACCGTCTGATGGTGTACTGGGTACATTTCTTGCACTCTTAAAACTCTGAATATATCTGGACTACCGTAGACTAAATTGAAACTTATGTTGCTTTCTCGTCCACCTTTTCCCTGTTTTTAAAAGGTGGAGACTATTCCTTCCATTTGTCTGAAATCTGATAATTTGAATCAGTAAGAACTTGTAGCAGGTTTCTTTCTTTTGTCTCCTTACAAATTTTTGGTTTCTCTCTTGAACTGACGCAAGAGTTTAACAAATGGTCAAAAGCTGCTCTCGGTTGGCAACTACTGCCAATTACAAGAAGCTTATCTTTTTCGGAATTTAGAATCATCTAAATACTCGGAAAATCCATTCAGAACGGTGTGGCGTTTCTGCTGTCACACTATTCTTTTTTAAGAGAAAGGCAGCATGCTGCCGCTTCATTTATAGATCTATAAATTCAGCTACAAGGGTGAGACAATTAAATCTCGAAAAAGTCGAAAAAAAAAAAAAAAAAAACTAAGCACAGTAGGTGGCCAGAGCACCCGCAACTCACGAATGTCCGCCAACAAGGCATCTAAACCACGTTTCTTGTTAGTAAAGCGTCTCCGGTTGCGTTCTCGCCAAATAGTCCACCAGGATGCCGCGATAATGGTAAGTTCTTTGTTTCCGTAAGACTGTTCCCACAGTCGTTCGGCAACAGCGTCAGCTCGAACTCCGGCCTTGTTCAGGAGAAGACACCTTAGCAATGAACTAGGCGCTTTGCACCCGACAAAAAGGTGATCCACAGTTTCGAAGTACCCAAGGCAGAAAACGCAATCGCCGGATCCATTCCAA